>LOJH01032256.1:4260-16595 GCA_001685095.1 Ellobius talpinus
TGTGTGTGTGTGTGTGTGTGTGTGTGTGTGTGTGTGTGTGTGTGTGTACAGGTGAGTGGGCATGCTCACTCATGGGCATGTATGAGAGATCAGAGCTTGACATGGTGATGTCTTCAGTTGCTCTCCACCCTATTTGTTGAGACAAGGTCTCTCCCTAAACTCTTTCAGCTAGGCTGCCTGCCCACCAATCCCGTGGGGTCTGCATGTCTCTGCCTCCAACACTGGGGGTTACAGGTGCATGCAGCCATGTGGGCTTTTAAGCTCAGGTGTCAGGTTTGCGCAGCAAGCGCTTTACCCACTGAGTCGTTTTTCTTGCCCCAGGCTTCCCATTCTAGGGTGAGATCATAACACCTTCATCTAGGATTGCTGGGGAGATCAGCAATGATACACAGGTGCTTGATACAACCTGAAATGTAGCCCAGACTCAAGAACAAGTCAGAGAAGAGAGCCAAGGACCCCAAGAATGCTGAAAAGGACGTGGCTGGAGAGAGGAAAGAGGCAAGGCATTTCCACTTGGGTCAGGGACACAAAAATTAAAAGAGAAATAAGGCTTCTCTCAGAAGGACGTGAGCAATGTGGCCTGAGCAGCATTTAATAGGAAAGCAGTAGATTGGGGCAAGCAGGCAGATCCGGGTTAGTAGGAGCGTAATGGCCGGAGGAAGGGTTTCAGAATTCATCGCCGAAGGCCGCAGCCAGGAAACCTCTCCTGCAGTGAATTAAATGGCAGAGCGCATGGCCATTTGAACCTGGCAGTGCCCTGCCAGGCGGGAAAGGGGGAGTCTCGGCAGTCAGAGGTGAGTTAGCCGCTGCTGCATGCTCGAACGACTCTGAGAGTCTACGGTGTGGGCTGCAGCCAAAGAGGGAGAGAAAATCTGAGTGCCAACTTGAAAGGAAATCAAGGTTTGACTGGATGGATGAAGAACCTCTTTTAAAACTCAGGATAAGTTGGAGCGAGGTGTTGCATAGGTGCTGTTCAGGAGTTTTAAGTATCACAGGCATTTTGATTAGACAAAATCAGGCAAAGCGACTTGTCTGGCTGAAATCATTGTAGGAGTATGTGGAAAGGGAGGTTTGAAGTATCTACGGAAGGAAAGATGTGAGGCAGACTAGCCAGGCTGCAACCAAACAGGGAACATCGCCTAAACAAGAAAAGAATCACTCAGCTTTAGCACCTGGGGTTTTGACATAAAGGTAAATGTGTGAACTAATTAATGGTATCAATCATCTAATCTCAACCAGCAGAACAGTGAGGGATTCAAATGAGAAGTCTCATTCCCCCAGGTCAAGTTTCCACTTGCAGACCATGCAGGGCTATGGGGGAACCACGGGAAGTAGGGGTCACGGTGAGGTTCTCCCTGCAGAGAAACCAAGGCAACAAGGCACCAACATTCCTCTTGGGAATCTCAGCTCGTCTGCTTCCGCATCCCTAGTTAGATGCCCATGTGGAACACTCTTCACATACAGGGTTCAAACCAAGGGACCCTTGCCTTCCCAGTACCAGATATGTTTAGGGTCATTTTAAAGACTTTTCTAGCCTTTTGTAGCTGCTCTCAGGAAGTAAACCAGCCAGGAACAGTTGCATGTACCTGTCATATGAGAACTGGGGAGGCTGAGGCAGGGGGATATGAAGTTCAAACCTAGCCTGGGATACAAAGCAATTCCCACTTCAAAAACAACAACACAGCAATCAAGTCAAAGAAGGCTAAATAGAAGTGTGTGGTCTCAGCATCAGAAAGTGGCTGGATCTACCCAAGATCATGAAGAGACAGACAGCTCATTTCCCCATCTCTGTCATAACTGAAATCAAAGTAAAGGAGGCCCAAGGTCAGCTTTAGCCTGCGGTTGTTTTTCACCTTCCCTCTGTGTTGTAAAATTGTGAATGATGAACCTATTCTGCATTTATAATTACGGTTTATTAAACATGGTTGGGAGGCACTGACTGCCAGGGAAACCCCACTCATGGGAAAAAGAAACAAACCCAGAGACCTCAGGGGAGCACAGCAGGACTAAACTCACTTGGTCCACACAGGCTGTAGAGAAGATCCCCTAGACCTGGGGATAATAAAAAATGACAGCTATGTAACAAACTGAAGAAGTGTGTGAGCATGTGTGTGTGTGCACGCACACACATGTGTGTGCAAATAGTGTGTCCTTTAGCTTTTTCCTTAAGGTCTTTTTATTCCTAGATATCGAGATTTATGCCATTCATAGTCCTGGTATAAGAAGTCCCTGGGATCTGGATTCTAAACATTACAATCAAGTAGGAAGAACGTGACAATGAGCAAAAATTGAGAACAAGTAACGAAATTTTTTACTTGGATCATTTGATTTCTGGAAGAAACCCATTCTTGCCATTATATTTGGCATTGTTCTACAGACATTAATGAAAACAAATATATGAAACATAAAAATTGTGAAAAAGGGCTGGGCATGATGGCACACATTTGTAATCCCAGCACTCTGGAGGCAAAGACAAGTGGATTTCTGTGAGTTTGAGGCCAGCCTGATCTACAGAGTGAGTTCCAGGACAGCCAGGGCTACATAAAAACCCTGTCTCAAAAAAACAAAAACAAAACCAAAAAAATTGTGAAAAAGAAAATTACTGTTGGTTGAGGACATAATTTTATAATCTCCTAGAAATCTATGGATAAACTATTATTAATCCTGAAGTTCCCATGAGGCTTTATTGTTTTCCAAGAACTACAACTCCCAGCATTCCAGGAAGTTACCTGGCCCTTGGGCAGGTGGGGCTTGCAGGTTAATTTAGGGTCTAACACAATAAGTTGGCTAGCTAAAAATATTTAGAAATTAATAACAATGACAAAAAGTAAGATTAAAGTCCTAGGAAATCATCAGAATGAGAAACCGCAAGAGCTACATAAGGAATACTCCAAAACCTGTCAGGTCTCAGGCAGTGCATATGTCCGGAAATGAGTCTTAGCTCAAGCTGGAGTATAGAAGGATTTATGATGGTTGGATAAAAGCCAGCACTCCTCCAGAACTGTGAAACATGTCCCCTTCTGAGAAAAGGAGTCATTTCCCCGCTCCTTGCAGAAGGGACACCCGGCTCCATTGACAACTACAGCTGTGGTTGCAGAGCCAAGTCAAGCTGGCCTCCAGGCTCCCTTATTCACAAGTACCGGCTAGATAGTTCAAACCTCCATGCTAACCTCCTGGCTCTTACCTTCCCCAGGCTATTCCACAGCCCCCCTTTAAAATGGCGAGGTACCCCTGCCCCCAGTATTCTTCCTTCTCTCACAGATAGCCCTGGCCATGTCCAGTCTGTTGCTTTTTCTCTCGCTTCTGGACTCTTCCAGATGCCCTTTTCCCATGTCTTATCCACAATAACCCAGGAGGGGACATTTCGATGGTTTCTCGACGACACCCCTCACATCCACAAATCTTGATTTGAAAGAAGTCCTGATAAGAGGTGTAAAGATAAGTTGTGTCCAAACAGTAAAATTGCACTGAGAGATATGATTTCTCCATTTGTTAATATTGACAGTAGCAGGAACCCCAGAGACAACAGCAGAATTCTCAGGGTGTGTATGGCGCGTTGGGACGCAGAAAGAGTTGATTCAATGATCCTTAGGAGAAATGAGCAAAGAAAGGGCGGAATCTTAGATAATGAGTATTATGTTGTGCCCACTGCACATTACACAACTTCATTATCATGTATTACAGTCTATGACATGTGTATCATATGGTGATGTAATAGTTCACACATGCACCTGTACATATATACAGACTAGTAATATACAGACTAGTCTCCTATAGCCAGAGATACAGAATAAGGGGCCAAATAAAGAAGAGAAATGATGCCTCTAAAGCTCAGAATTTATGATAAAGACGACAGTTTAGAGGGCAAACATGCCTTTCTGTAAGTGCTGTCAGGCTAATTTGTTAGCTATCCAGAGGAAAAAAAAATACTGACTACATGTTATATCTGGCAGGAGTATAAATTTAAGACAGATTAAAGATTTTGACTTGACAAGAGTCACGATTTAAAACACTCTGGTAGGCACCACAAAGAACGTGCTCCCTAGTTTCCGAGTCAAGAAGTCTAAGTGTAGCACAAGACCAGAAGCAACAATAAAGAAATCGGCTACTAGATTTGACTACAAAGAAACATAAATTATGCATTAGGGTACCATATGGTGCTTATAAACCGGGAGAAAGCATTTACAGTTTTTATACATTAAATAACAGGCTAAATCCTATAATAGTCTAGGGTTTTGAGGAAGCATACTGTTAGCAAAATATGGAAAGCTGAGATAGAGAAAAGGCATACCAGTGCCCTGAAAAATGTACAAGGATATTCAACTTTAGTCCATGTGATGGTCTAAATGAGAACGGCCCCATAGGCTCAAATATTTGAATGCTTAGTCCCCAGTTTGTGGACCTGTTTGGGAAGGATTAGAGGTGTGTGCCCTGGTGGGTGTCACTAGGGGTGGGCTCTGAGGTTTCAAAAGCCCACGCGGGTTCCAGTCTCTCTTTTTGTCTGCCCCCCTGCGGATCAGATGTGAGCTTCAGCTCCAGCTCCAGTACCCTGCTTGCCCGCTGCCAGGCTCCCTGCCATGATAATCATGGACTTACCTTTTGAAACTGTAAGCAAGACTCTGACTAAATGCTCCTTGTGTATGTTGCCATGGTCATGGCATTTTGCCACAACAATAGAACAATAATTAAGACTTCCAGATAGAAGGAAATACAGCGTAAATTCCCTGGAGGCTGATTGAATGTCTAACGATATACTGCCACAAACTGAGGTTGGGAAACTACGTAACAGGCAGATTAGACCAATTCCCTGAATCCAGACCTAGAAAGAGTTGGGCATGCCCCTGTGATGATCTCTGGATAGCCCTGTGTTCTGCAGATGTAGTGGGGCCAGTTCAGAACAGAAGAGACAAACACTCTTCTATTCCTGCTATTTTCAGTAACACCCTGCTAGCAGCAGACGGCAATGGTGAGAGCATTTCCGCTGCAAAAGCACATGTTAGCTCTGCTCCCCACCCAGGTGAGTGTTATGGGGACACTCTATTTACAGTTTCTGAACTCTCAGCCAAGTTGATGTGTTCAGGGCAGTTATGGCTTTGATTTGCAATTCTGAAAGTAGATGAGTATGGCCGAATAATTCTTAGATTATGTGGAATTTTGTCTTTAATTTTCCAGTTGGTAGATTCATTTTTAAAGGGCTTATATTTTAGTATATTAAAGAATTAAGCTTTCATCATGCCACAGTAACTACTGTATAACCATTTTTTGTATAATAAACTTAATTTTTATTGGGGCAAATATAAAATTCATTTCCTCTGTATTTTTTTCCATTGCTGCAAGCACCATTGCCTCTAGATTACTGGAGGGTTCTTATACATACTTCTACAGTTTCTGAACTTTTTTTTTAACATTCTCCCTTTACCCATCTGGAATTAATTTTGATACAAGGGTAGACATGTTAACTTTATTTTTATCCAAATTTTCCTTGAGTCCTTATTGGTGGTTGTGTAGCTTTTTGATGGAATGATAATGTTATCAAATCTTGATGATAGCTAACATCAGATTTGCCCATTAAATGCTTTGACCATGAATTAAAAAGTAAGGAGCTATGGGTCACAGGCTTTTTGAAGAAGGCTGGGTGAGAAGCAACATGAGCTTTGTTTATACCCCCAGCTGGGAGTTGGTCAGTGAGAAGCTACAGAGGGAGAGCGAGGCTAAGCAGCTGACTGCACACTCCAGCACCCAGCCTCATGTCCCCCGTCCACTCTCTTTTCTAGCCATTGCCAGAGTTTCATAGGGAAGTCACGGGCCTCAGCAGCTCTGTGCGTCTCTTGCTTTCTGTTCAAAGCATGACACTCATAGGCGACCTCTTGGCACCTGGATGAAAGATAGGAAAGAAGCAAGATTTCTGGTGTAAACTAGACTGCTGGCAGATAGAAGTCACAGAATAGCGCTTCTCTCTTTCTTTCTTTAGGTCCAACAGATTTCAGGGTCAACTCTGCTCAGTCCAAAGAATCCTGATGAGCTTATCTTCATCTGTCCATGGTAGTAGCTACAGGTTTAAAGATGCAACGTGCACTGTGCCCTAGGTAGTTGGCTAGGTTTCCAGTACAAGGCAAAGTTTCCCTCTTGCTGAGCAGTTCCTAAGTCCAATTAGAGAGCTGTTGGTTACTGGCGAGGTATGTGCGTCACTACTGTGCTCTTAGGGTTATCATGCTATGCTGATTGTTGTGGTTTGTGTGTATCACAACATTTAATAAAAATAGGCTATAAATTTGACAGACAGCAGTGAGGGGCATATGTGAGGGTTTGGAAGGAGGGCAAGAAGGGGAAAATCTAGTTATACTATAATCGCAAAAAAAATTTAAAATTGAAAAAAATATGCAATCTACACCTGGGAATAATGCAAACTAATCCCTTCCCACTAGCTCAGGTCTTTGGCTTTGATTCTAACATGATTCTAATATCCTAATATAACCTAATAGAATATTAATATTCTAATGTTAGGGTAATATTGTGATCAGCCTGGCTTGAATATGGTATGTCCTCTCCAAAACACATGCTGAATTCTGCTGCAGCAGCAGTGTTGGGAATAGGAACATCATGAAAGAAGTAGATCACAGGGGTAGGATCCTCATGACGGATTAATGCATTTCCTGAAGAAATGTATTAGCTATCCAAGGAGTTTGGCCACTTTCCTGCTTCTCTGCTGACTGTTTACCTTCCACTCCACCACAAGCTTAAGCAGCCTATGATCCTCAGCAGGAACTGAATAGATGCTGGCACTATGCTCTGAACCACATCTGAAGACATCTGACCATCAGCCTCTGCCCTTTAGCCCAGTATTAGTAATAGAAAATCGACACATCACAGCCATTTGAATATGAGGTGGGGGAGGAAAAAGAAAGCAGGTAGGAAAGGCTCTAGAGTTTCTTGTATGGGTGTCTGAATAGATGGAGGTACCTCTCAGTGATAATAACATAGGAGGAAAATGCGTGCTACGGCAGGACTCGGAATATATGTCCATTCTGCCACAGCTACCCCTGGACATGCCTAGCATGTTAGACTTCTTGAAAATCCACTAAAGTTGCACATGGCAGAGGACCAGAGAGTAAGACACTGGTGCGCACCACATACACTTCTGTCTGCTGTTGCTGGGTAACAGGAGCCCTGATGAGTGCTGAGAAGGGGAGCATATTCTACTACAAATTGTACTTTAGCTAAAAATGGAAGGCTTAGCCAAACAAGAACTAATCTTAAGGATTTAGGAAGCAATATAAGAGGAAGCAAAATAGACATAATCCACACTGAATAACAATTACTTTGAGAAAGAAGATTAGAAGTAATAAAGTCGTCGGAGGCTAATCTGATTGCCTAGGTTCTGATCGCCGCCCTCACTCTCCCAGGGTTTTTATTAGTAGCGTTGCGTATAGGATGGCTCAATTAGATCTGAGAAACATAGCTACCAACGTCCCTCCTTTCTCATTCAACTTGATAACTCTGTTTTACGCACCTGAAATTCTTCTGCACATCTAATTCATGAAGCTTGTTCATCTAAAACACTGAAGGTGTTTTACAGTCTACAAGGTGGCCACCTTACAACCAAGGTCATGCCAGGGACATTTGTTTCTTTCCTGTAAAAGGAGCAGGGTCTCAAACAAGAGAGGCTGGATCAGATGTGGACAACAGTCCATTGTGTTTTACTTGGGTTTTACTGGGTGGTTTTGTTGTTTTCTTTTTGGTGTGTGCATGTTGGTTTAGATGAGAAATGTCCCCCAGAGGCTGAGATATTTGAATACTTGGTCCCCAGCAGGTGGTGTCGTTTGGGGAGGGCTAGGTAGAGAGCAGCCTTGCTGGAGAAGAACATTGCACAGGTGAAATTTGAGAGTTCTCAGCCAAGGTTTACGTCCAGTTTATTCTCTGTTTCATGACTGTAGTTGAAGATGTGATCTCTCAGTTTCTTTTTTTTTTCTACACAACATTTTTAATGATTTATTTTTAATTTCATGTGCATTGGTGTTTTGTCTGTATGTGTGTTCGTGTGAGGACTGTTGGATCCCCTGGAACTAGAGTTACAGACAGTTGTGAGTTGCCATGTGGGTGCTGGGAATTGAACCCGGGTCCACTGTAAAGATAGTCCAGTGTTTTAAACTGCTGGACTATCTTTACAGTCCTGATCTCTCAGTTTCTTGTCCTCTCCCCAAGTCTGCCACTTGCTGCTATTCCTTCCCCACCGTGATGAACTCTTATTGGTCTGGAGCCATAGACTAATATACAGGCTTCCCTTTGCAAACTGCCTAAGTCGTGGGATTTTATTACAGCAAAAAACCAATAAATAATAAATCAATAAATAAACCAGGAGGCGATTTCTTATCAATAAATAATCCAGGAGGCGATTTCTCATCAATAAATAATCCAGGAGACGATTTCTCATCCACTAAACAACTCCACCTCTTGTTCTTTTTAGAAGTTATTCTTATCATGGAATCCAGTAGACTTTGCTTAAAATTCTTACATTCAGCCTTGAATATCTGCATGAGTTTAGGGTCAGAGAAATGTCTGTCTTAGAGGCTTAGAGGATTTAGTGGCCAAATGAAGTCCCCCACACCACTATTCATTCATTCCTGATTGTTTTCCTGAAGGATCAGTGAAAATGCCATATGGAGAAGACCGAATATTTCATGAAATTCATACCAACCTGTGTCTATTGGTCCATCTCCACTTTGCAACATCCAGTGTATCATTGGAGGGAACAAAAGTGGTTGGTTAAAGTGTGCTGTGCGGATTTTGCTGAAGCACAACCACCGGATATGCATGCTCGAGTGCTTATTCTATAGGCTTCTTTAGACTCGGAGTCAAATGGGACTTCAGCCGAATTTCAGGAAATCAAGTATGTACAACATTGGTCTCTCTTCTCCTCCTTTCCTCTCTTTCTCTTTTCTCTTTGGGGTCAGAGGGTAAGGTCTTTTGCTATGTAGCCCATGCTGGCCTCAAACCTGAGATCTTTCTTCCTTGGCCTCCCAAATCCTGAGGGTTGGCGTTAATTGTCAGAATCTTAAATGATCTAGCACAGTGATCCTCAACCTTCCTAAGGCTGCAGTCCTTTAATACAGGTCCTCGTGTTGTGGTAACCACCAATCACAAAATTATTATTATTATTTTTGGTTTATTTGAGACAGGGTTTCTCTGTAGCTTTGGGGCTGCCCTGGACCTAGCTCTTGTAGATCAGGCTGGCCTCGAACTCACAGAGATCCACCTGCCTCTGCCTCCTGAGTGCTGGGATTAAAGGCGTGCGCCACCACTGCCCAGCTTACAAAATTATTTTTGTTGCTACTTTATAACTCTAATTTCCTACTGTTATTAATCATAATGTAAACACCTGATATGCAGGATATTCGATATGAAAGCCCTGTGAGAGGGTCATTTGACCCCCCCAAAGAAGTCGCAACCCACAGGTGGAGAGCAGCGGACATAGGAGAAGGGCTCCAGGAATACCTATAAAGGGTTATCTTGATTATGCGAACTGAGGTGGGAACACTTTTCCACTGTGGGTGGCACCACTCCTTGTCTAGGATCCTGGACTGTGTAAACAGAGAGAAGGGAGCTAAGCAGCAGTACCATTCCCTGCTCTCTGTTGCTATTGGGGCTGTGATAGGACCAACTGTTTCAACCTCCTGCTGCCTCTGTTTCCTGCACCATGATGGACGGTCCCCTTGGTTTGCGGCTACCTTACAATTCTAGTTTGCTGCTGTTAGGAATCATAGCGTAAATATCCGATATGCAGGATAACCCTGAAGTGGCTGTTGTCAGAGTCCTTTAACATAGCAAGAGGAAAAGAAACTAAGCCCGAGGTGTGTTGTGGAATGTTTGCTTAACTGTGCAAAGATGTGTTGCCTTTGTTTAACTATGTAAAGATGTGTGGCTATTTTTTCCTTGCCTGCCTAAGGCACCTGATTACTCTAATGAAAAGCTGAATGGCCAATAACAAGGGAGGAGATATAGGCAAGACTTCTGGGCAGGGAGGGTAGGTAGAAGGAGAAATTTGGGTTCGGGGTAAGAAGGAAAAGAAAACAAAAAAGAGATATTCAGGAGATACTGCAGGTCAGCCAGCAAGACCCGGAGGAAGCAGGAAAGCAGTACATAGAGAATGAAAGAAAGGTAAAACAAAACAAACCCCGAGGCAAAAAATAGATAAATAGAAACAGGTTAAATTAAGTTAAAAGGGCTAGTGGGACAAGCTAAGGCGGGCATTCATAATTAATAATAAGTCTCTGTGTCTTTAGTTGGGAGCTGGTTGGTGGCCCGAAGAAAATTCCAACCACAGAGGTGTGTGCCATATGCACAACTATATACCAATTTCTGTACTAGGTGAAGCCTTTTCATCAGCCCCCCATCATGAGGCCGCCTGCTATGCTCCTGCTGACATCTAAAATGTTCCCTCCATATGGTACCTGCCCATCATTCCCTCTTAGTCTCTAAGCTTTTTTGAGCCTCGTCCTTCAGTCTCCAGCCATTAGAGGGCAAGGCTGCTGCAGCTAACAGATTCTGCAACTTGTTTTGAGAGGCTGAAGGGAGGGCGTATTTTTCCAATTACACACTATCTAATTCAATTTACATTTATTAGAAGAACTGCCAACTATTTCATGTTAATATTGACATTTTCATAAGTGCTTGCAATTAGAATTCAAGCTGAGATTCTAATAAATCTCTTAGATGTGTTACCCTTACTTTTTTTTGTTTTCAGACGACAAAATATTTTTAAGAACTTGTTTGGAGGTCAGGCAGCCTTGGGAATTTATACTGTGTATGTAAAACAGCTGGGCAGACGAAAAATATGGCAGAGCAAAATTGGGAACAACTCTAGCGGTGTGCCAGCATTTGCAAAACAAGCGCAGGGTGTAAAATTCAAATTCTATCACAGATTAATGGAGCCACAGCTTTGCCACTTTCTGAGGCACTTCGCCCCATTGCTTCTAACTGTAGGCTCTGGCGGGCTTTAAAGGTCTTTCCAGACTGCATTTGAAACCTGGTTCTATCGGCCCACATCATTTTACTTCACTCGCCACTGCATGAGTGTGCCTGCATCTAAAGACTGTCACACAGCCCCTGAAGAGACTGCGATGGGTTTCAAGTGCCCTGCCAGCCTGTGGAAAGGGAAAAGGTGATGTCCACGTGTTAAAGTACTTAGTCCATCCAAACGCTCACTCTGTCTTATTGCCTGAGGCATAGCTTCTAAAGGGAGATCTTAAACGCCCTGTGCCGTACTCTCTCTCTGGCTTCTCAGTCATAAACATTCTCTACTCGATTTTTAGTGAAATGCCTGACTGAAGGTACACATGGGATATTCATAAATACAACAGATATTGTACTACATCATTTGACTGTGTGTGTGTGTGTGTAAACATGCATGCACACATGTACAAATGGAACTCAGAGGTTAATGCCATATGTCCTTAACAACTCTCCACCCCATTTTTTTTGAGACAAGATCTCTCACTAAACATAAAGCTCACAAATTCAGCGAGCATGGCTGATCAGCAAGTCCCAAGGAGCCTTCTGTGTCCATCTTCCTAGCATTGGGATTATAAGTATGTACCACTGTGCCCAACTTTAAAAGGAAAAAAATTGTATGTGCATGTTTGTATGTGCACATGTGTGAGTGCATGTGTGTGTGTGCGCGCGCGTGCGTGCGCACGCTGACACATGCTACTGGGTGCTTTTAAAGGCCACGGGTTCTCTCTTGCCACCTTGTGTAACCTATGGATCAAGGTCCGGTCGTTAGGCCTGAACGTAAGCACCGCTGCTCTCTGATCCTTCTCTTGGGCCTGACACTCAGCTTTTTTGTGTGGGTTCTGGGGATTGAACTCAGGTCCTCATGCTTGTGTGGCGAGCTCTTCACCCACTGAGCCATCTCTCCAGCCCTTGAACTTCCTGAAGACCTTTATTCGTACATATCAATTAAGTCTAGAAAATAAAAATTTAAGAGGGGGCAAATGCAGCTTTTTCTAAACAGGCAGAGGCTAAGAATAAAGAACACAACTCTTGCAAATCAGCATAGGAGAGTGGATACATGGTTAATTCACCAGCTCTCAGCCACAGCTACACAAAAGCATCACTTCTGGGGCTTTAAGAAAGGTAATGTAATGTAACATAAGAAAACAAAACAAAACCCTCAAAGCCAGGCTGCATCATAGACTAGCAAAATCCTGTAGTATATTTCAGGCATGGGGTGGTTTTGACTTGACTCCACCCCCACTCCTGCTTCCTCCACCCTCCATCCCTGCCCTCCTTCTTCCTTTTCCTCCTCCTCTTCCTCGTCCTCCTTCTTCACACTCTCC
>LOJH01032257.1:0-16595 GCA_001685095.1 Ellobius talpinus
CTTCCCCTTCCTCTTCCTCTTCCTCTTCCTCTTCCTCTTCCTCTTCTTCTTCTTTCATTTCTCCTCCTCCTCCTTTTTTTTGTTAAGATGATCACTTATATTGATATGAAATGCTTTTGAAGAAGTAAGTTGTGAAAAGAATAGAAAAAACTCACTTACAAGACCCATCATTTGTCATTTTCCAGATGTTAAAAAAATGAAAACTCTCTAACTTAGAAAATTGAAAAACAGAGCTTTAATTTTATACTGTGAAAATAACATGCAATAATTTTATTGTCTTTCATAACTAGAATATGAGAAGTGCAGCACATCACACCTGCAAGTTGTCAATATTCTAGAATATCATTTGAACTAAATAACTGAGATTATTTAGAAAAAGGAAGAATACAATCTTTCCAAAATTTTAATGCTGCTATATTGTTTTGTGTGCTGCTTTCCTTTGGGTGCCTAATTTTTTAAAACAGCAAAATAGAAACAAATCATAGTTTTAATACAGGGCCCCAGTGTTCTAGTTTGCAGAGTTTATGGTAATCAGAATGATATAAATTTGAGTATCATAGTTTTTGAATTTTATCTTCTTTTAACAATGTGTAGACTTAACACAAATGTAAATATAAGAGAGAAGAATTTTAATTAACTGGGTTACATCTTTTTCATTCTTAGTACAAAGCATTGAAGAGAATAGAAGTGACTATCCATCAATGTTTCTCTTGTGGAACCAAATTAATCTTTTGAGATTCAAAAGTAACTTCAAATGTACATAACATGTAAGAAAATTAGACCTCTGTTAATATTACATTTAGCAAAAATAAAAGTTATTAACATAGATATTTACTTTGTTTCAAGCATTATTTTCAAACTAAGCACAGAAAACAATTCAAAAGTTTTACAAAGCAGTCAGTATTAAAAATTGCCTTTAATTTTTCAGGCATATAAATAAATGATTCACAGTTTCAATGTGATTTTTAAAGACACAGGACTGAAGAAGAATATATAAAAATGGCAGCCTTAGTGACTCCATCTAAATGTATTAACTATGTTATTAAGTCTAAAGGAAGATTACAATAACACTAGAATATAATATTCTATTCTTCCAAAAATTTTAATAATAAAATGATCTAAATAAAAATTCCTCTTCATTTATAAAGTGTTCTTTGTATATTGTATTGCCATGAATTTCAAGATCCATTGTGAATATCATCAAGATGGTATCTTTTTTCCTTTCTTACTTTAAATACCATATTCCTAAGTGGTAGGATCAGAAGAATGTCTTGTATTTCTAATCTTAATACTCTTTATGAAAGAATCTACTTTAATTCCCCACAGAGCACGTAACAAAATAATAAATGGTATCATGTATCATCTTTTACTGATGTAGTTATAATCAATTTATATACAGATGTGTAGGACAAGCCTTTCTTTAAGAAAAAATATGAGAAAATATGCCAAAATTCTAAAATAACTCGACAAAATATAGTTTTATTGAATAGAGCCTAAAGGTTTCATTGTGTAATAGCAAATGATAAGGCTAACTTTTGATTGTGACTGATCATGAAAAGAAACCCCAGGAGCTCAGAGACCTATAAAAGATCTTAGAGGAAGTCATTGTGCTGTTAAGGGAATAAAATAACTTAAGATAGAAAGTTGTAAAATGTTGTCAGTATAGGTCATCTTGGTAATTATCTGACATCTACAGATGGAGTCACTTCTTGATCAAAAGGATGAATTGTTACAAATATTGATCCATACCAAGATGTTTGAAATAATTAATACACTAACACTGCATGAATTTTATTTATACAACTACTTTGGTATAGTTTTATAATAAAAACAAAGAAATCATTTATGAATTTTGTGAAGCAGCACCATCTGAATACCAATATATAAAAGACATAAAATCATTCATATTTTTAATTTCATTAACGTGGAACAATTATAGCTATCTAGGACAAAGAATTACTTTGATCTGAAATATTAAAAACTCTTATAATTGTTATTGAACAGGAAAATGTGATCTATGTCTTAACTTTCTCAAACTATCATGGTTATTGTAACAGAAAAACTATTCATCAAATAAAAATATGACTAAATCAAAAACATATTTAATTAAATTTGGTATTAGATGAGTTTAGAAAACATGAAGAGAATACCAGACTTAAGCTATAGACCAAATACTTTGACAAAAAGACAGAAATGACAGGGTAGAAGGGCCCTGGGTTCAATACAAGACCAGAAAAAGAAATGGTGAGATGTTGAACTGAAAAACCTTGGCTAGCTGTTTTACCACATGCCCTCAATTTATAGCAAGTAGCCATCTGTATGTACATCATGGCCCTTGATATTGACAGGAAACACAGAGATGAGAATTTCTAGGAAACAAAGTAGTGTTGTGTCAATATTGCAGAATTATGTGATAAATAAATAAAAACAAGACTTCCAGGAAGTTCTTATAGTATACAAAACATTGGTGAAAAATAGAAAGAATGGAGGTAGAAATGAAGACGACATTGACAGCAGAAAGATTGGTGGAAGAGAACGGAATCAAGGAGAGAAATTTAGCTGTATATGTGGTCTGAAAATACAGTGAAATCAATTACTGATGTGTAGGCAAGTAGTCCTAGTTAGAGCCAGTTGATTGTGGAGTACAATGCACAGCTTGCAGGCAACACAGTATGTTTAAGGATGTCTTCCTAGTATCTCAGTTGTTCTGAGAGTTTACCTGCACTCTTTTCTTTCCAGGTGTTTGGGCTTGTCACTGTCTCTTATGCACCTGGGCTCTTCTGAGAGTGTTTCACAATCTTTGCTATTCATTTATTGTTTGTGAAGGAGCATCCTAGTGATTGGTTTCAGGGACTTCTCAAATTTATTTTGAATTGTTTTACTGCCTACCCTAAGGATCTGTGATTCAGTATCCCCTTAGGACATCTGGTTCCTAGAAAATATGCTGTGTTAGATCATTTTTCTACAAGAGGGAAGGTTTTAAATTTTGCTAAAGCTGATACAGTGCAAGATATATAGAGGGAGACAAAATGTAAGTTAGTTGAAACAGAAAGGATCTGAGATTACAATGAGTTCAAGTTGACTTCAATCCAATAGTGAATGATTTTTGTACACTTCAAGTATGAATGGACATGCCTTTCATTACTCTTTCATTAACAGAATAGTAAATGATTTAAAATTTTAATTTCAAAATATGTGTGTTGAAATTTTGTACACATCACACATTATTTATGTGATTGGAGAAATTCCATTTCCTATGTAAAATATAGATAATGCTTACCTCTTTAGTATTTTTGAGGTAAACAAAAAATTAAGCAGGCTCGACTAGGCACTGCTAACTAGATGTTTATCTGGGAAACACCTGATATACAGTGATGAGTGAGTTTCATCCAGTATATCATGAAGAAATACTGTTCATTTGTTAGTAATGATAAAAAAGCATGAAGATGATTTCTCTTTGTTATTAAAGAAAAGTGCCTCTTTGTTCACTTATATTATCAATTATAAAAGCCACTATGATACACCTATTGCACTGAAGCTGGCATGATTTAATACCATAAACACCTGATTGCTAACAAAATTTGATATTTTGAGGCAATGGAATTGATTTAACAAAGGATAAAATAGGGTGACAGGAACACAGAACAGAAATAGTTATAAACATGCATAAACTATGATGTTTACTTTCCACAAACTGATGCCAATACCTTACTTAAAATGTTTCCTCAAAAATATTTTTTTAACAGAAATGTTTTTAACAGTACTTAGGTTAGACACAAATTTTCCAGAGAGCTCTTATAAGCTATCAAATAAACAAAGCATAATTAATGATGAAATGTTACCTATATCTACTTTCTATTTCATATAGACTTTTCCATTTCAGATTTTTTTATGAGTCTGAATTGTTGCAGATCCACATGAAGCATAAGGAAAAAATGGAAAACCAAACTTAAACAACACTACAGAAAAGTCTAAAGGTTAGTCTAAATGCAAATAGGTGTTCATTATTTTCATATAAAACACTGCAAATAAAGATCTTGTATCTTTATACATATAGTATCAATATACTTAAAAATTAGAAAAAAACTGAGGAAATGAGACTTTATAAAAGGATAACAAATGTCATGTGTGGATTTTCATGTTTTATCCTAAGATTTATAGAAAACATTGTTTGTTTATAGTTAAATATAAAGTAGGAAGGCAAGATATTCATGAAGGAACATTCAAAAAAGCAACTTCCAGCTGTGTTTGAATTGATGCCATTCATAGATAAAATAATTATAAATTAGGCATGGGCAACCCCACTGCCAATTGTTCTCCAAATTTTGATTAGTTAAGGATATCTGTGATAGTCTCTCTCTGGTGAAAAAAATGTTGAAAGGAGGCTGCTTATTCATCCTGCCTGCCAAGAACCAAAATAACCACATAGATACTGTATTATTTAAACCATTAGCTCTAGCTTCTTATTGGTTAACCCTTACATCTTAATTTAACCCATTTCTATTATTCTGTATATTACCACATGGCTATGGCTTATTAGGTAAATGTCTGTTTGGCTCCAGCTAGGCTACATGGCTTCTCTCTCACTCCATCTTCCTTCTCTCAGCATTTTGTTTAGTTTTCCCCACCCAGCTCCTTTCCCCTATAGCCCAAACAGTTCCTTTATTAATCAATGATATTCCCAGAATACAGATGAAAACCCACATAACAAAGAGAATCCTCATTGATGATGGGCCCGAGCTATATTTACCAAAGGATTTAAGGTTAGTAACTTTGAAGTCATATGGGAATTATACTGGTGTAGGAAAGTGTTAGTAGTGTCTTCTCATGTTGTCCCATGATACCACCAGCCAAGAGTAGTTGGCTAGGTTCACAGTGCCAGTCTCCTGTTGAGAAGCCCTAGGTTCACAGTGCCAGTCTCTTGCTGAGAAGCCCTTAAATTAAACTAAACAGCTGTTGGTTGCACCCTATACATAGATTGTATTATTGCACCCTTTCTGTCTTGTTGTGCTTTTCATTGTTATGGCACTTTGTCTTGCAGCTGTTAGATTTATTGGTAGCCCCCAACCAGTCCTTCACTCTCTGCCCCTGGATGCTTGCTTAGCAACTTTCAATGCTAAGAGAGCTCTTCTCCTCCATAGCAAAGGAAACAATGAAACAAGTGAAAAGGATGACCATAGAGTAAACTATGCATGTGTCAGGGGACTAATATCCAGAATAAAATATGTAAATAAATGAAAAAAACATAATTTAATGTGGGCCTTTTGTCTGAACAGAGAATTCTCAAAAGAAGATATTAATATAACTTTTAAAAATGTTTCATAAAAGTGCTCATCATCATGACCAACTAAGAAAAAGTAAATTAAAACTACTTTAAGATTTCATCTTGGCCCAGTCAATATGGCTAAATTACAGAAAACTAATTTTTAAAAAAGCCTGTAAATATGTAGGGAAACAAGAACACTTACTCACTATTGCACTGGCATCCTAGGGCAGACACTATGTGGAGAATTTTTCAAAATGCTAAATACTGATCTGCAATAAGATCCACTTTTAACACGGCTTGGGTAGTCTCCAAAGGACTCAATAACCTACACTAAAGATACTTGCTCAGCTATGTTCATTGCTGATCCATTCACAATAGCTAGGAAATGGAATGACCTAAATGCATTGAATTGATGACTGATAATGGAAATGTAGTACACATTCATTGTGGAATGCTATTTAACTGTAAGTTAAATGAATAGGAATAGGAGCTATCATACTGAGTTAGGTAACTCAGACACCAAAGACAAACACTACATGTTCACCTCCAATTTTGATGTGAGAATATTACTGGGAGATATAACAAGAGGGATTCTTTGGGAACCTGTTAATAATTAAAAGGAGTCCAGTACATGAAAATACCCAAGTGTTGGGAGCTACTAGGGGTTGTGGACTCCCGGACCCTGAATTTCCTGTGAGCAGTTTGTTTTTGCTATGCTTGCAGCTGCTCTGAGCACAAGATCTTGATGACAAGCTTGGTGCATCTGCAGCATCCCAAGAGTTGGGGCATTGCTGGAGCCCTATATAGGCATCCCCTGAACACAATAAACTTGAAATTCTTCTATCAAAGATGACCCATGTCCATGTCTCTCTCTTCCTGTCTCTGACTATATGTTTTTGAGTCTCCAGCTTAGTTCCCAGCTCACGGACAGACCTGTAGTGGCACAGGTGATACAGCCATAGTACCATAGAGTATGTAGTACAGATGTTGTATTTTACAGGTGGAATTCCTCAGCAAGATCAAGAATTAGGGATCCCTGAGAGATCGCACATAATTATATAGAAAAGGGGCACTCTTAGCACTCTTGTCTCAAGGATGCCCCCTGGCCCCGTTTGTCTGTCTGTTTGTGTTTGTCTGATTTTAAATTTTCAGCCTAGTTCCCATAGCATAGCGAGAAGAGCTCAGGAATGGAACCAGTGGAATTTTACAAGTGGAATGGCGAGGGTGGATTAAAGATGGGTATGTGTGTTATGTGTGTTTGAGTAAGTCTTTAAAGAGACAGAGTATAGGCAGTCAGATTATAAGCCAAAAAAATGGAATGTGTACAGATGTATGTTATTGTGTTGTCTTTTGTGATCTTGACTGAAGAAAGATATTTGATTCTGGGAACTGCTGAGAAAGGTATCTTGACTCTGGTATAAGGATTTGATGCTTTGAAAAAGAGGTTATGCTTTTGTCTCCACAAAGGATGAAACCTGTGGATTCATTCCAGACTAACATGTTTTGATTTACCAAGACCACCTGAAGTTTAGCTAGGAATACCCAAAAAAGATACTTTGTCCAACTAACCCCAGGAAGTCGTCTGGAAAGAGAGCTCTGGCCAGATTCCCTAAAAGATTGTTTAAGTGGGGTCCCTTCTGTGGTTCCAGAGTGGCTAGCTCAGGGACCCTTCTGTGATTTCCCAGTTTCCCTGAGTCCTTGATAGCAGCAGCCATGCTAGGAGTCACAGGGAGTGAGGCCATGTCAGCAACCATGGCAGTGGAGTAGAGGCCAGCAGGAGCTGCCCAGACCTTTCCAGGACTGCCTATCCAGGCACAGCATGATAAGGTGGCTGTCTGGGCTCTTTTGACCTTAGGGACCAGCACAGCTGTCACAGAAGGTCCCCGAGCCTACCGGCCACCCCTGCTGGTTCTGGTGGTACGGGCTGGTGGGCTTTGCTGAAGGGGTCAGAGGCTGGGCAGCGAGAAAGTAACTTCTGGCCTGAGGCAGTGTAACAGAAACAGGCTGAGGCTGTGGCTAGAACAAGAGACCTGAAGAAGACAGAGAAGAGTTCTCTTTTCTTTGTGAAGGACAGGGTGCCATGGTATTGGTTCGCCTCAAGGGAGGCAGAGGCAAGAGGATCAGTTATGGAGGCTATCTGATAGTTTGTATTTTATTTTATCATTATTATCCTATTTTATTACTTTTGTAATATATCAATCTAAATTCCCACTTCCTCCCTTCCTCCCACTTCCCTCACACTCCCTCTAAACACCCTTCCGCCCACTCCCTCCAATCTTAAGAGAGGGCAAGGTGCCCTGCCTGTGGACAGTTCAAGGCCCTCACCATTACATCCAGGCTGAGCAAGGTCCAAAGAGAATAGGATCCCAAAAAGCCAGTACATGCAGTAGAGACAAATCCTCAGTCTGCCCCAACTGTCAACCACATTCAGAGGGACTAGTTTGATCACATGCTCATTCATTCCCAGTACAGTTGGAGTTGGTGATCTCCCATTAGCTCAGGCACACTGTCTCAGTGGGTGAACCTCTCATGTTCTTGACTTCCTTGCTCATATTCTCCCTCCTGCTTTTCAACTGGACCTTGGGAGCCCAATCTAGTGCTCCAATGTGGGTCTCTGTCTCTGCTTCCATCTGCTGTTAGATGAAGGTTCTATGGTGATACTTAAGATAATCATCAGTCTGATTACAGGACAAGGCCAGTTCAGGCATTCTTTCTATTGCTTACTGTCTTAGCTGGGGTCATCCTTGTGGATTCCTGAGAATTTTTCTAGAGCCAGGTTTCTTACTAACCCTAAAATGGCTCCCACAATCCAGATAACTCTTTCCTTGCTCTCATATCTGTCCTTTCTCCATCTCAACTATCCTATATTTTTGCTGAATTTTCTTTCTTTGTGCTAAATGTTGGCCCAGTACTATGATTTATGGCCAGAGCACTGGTTACCACTGCCTTGGAGATCCAGAATTCCCTATTTATTTTTCACCAGGGCATTTTTTGATTTGACCTAACAGTTGGAGGATGCGGTTAGCTGTTCCCTTTCCTTTCAGTCATATTTGTGCCACACCCACTCCAGTACAAACCCTCTGTCTAATTATATAGAAAGGGGGAGATGTTGGGAGCTATTGGGGACTGTGAACCACCAGACCCTGAATTCCCTGTGAGCAGCTTGTTTTACCTATGCTTGCAGCTGTTCTAAGCACAAGACATTGCTGGCAGGCTAGTAGGTCTGCAGCTGAAAGATCCCGAGAGCTGGGGCATTGCCAGAGGCCGATATAGGCTTCCCTTGGACACAATAAATTTGGCATTCTTGTATCATGGATGACCCATATTCTCATCTCTTTGTCTGTTTCTGTTTCTATTTCTCTGTGTGTTTCAATCTCCAGTTGCCCAGAGCCTCGCAAACTGTAATAGTAGCGCTAACCATCCTGTAGTGCAGGTACCGTGCTACAGGTGTAGTACCTTACACCCAAGGGCAACTTCAAGCCTTCCATGTACACACACACACAAACACACACACACAAAAACAAGCAAACAAGCAAACGAACCATATACAACATACAGTAGCTATAAACACAAATTGCACTGAGTTCAGAACTCAAATCTATGTTGCTGTTAAATGAATAGTAGTTACACTTAAAAACTGTCAGGGAAAAGTAATCCTATTTTAGATAGTTATATTGAAATGCTATGCTATAAGTACATATTGTTATTTAGAGTTATTAAACATCGAATTAAAATTTTAATTGATATTACATAAATGCAAGCAAGATTTCTAACCTAGAAGCCTTAGAGGACATATCCTTAAGATAAAGAGTAGGGAGGTAACTGAAGTCATTTCTGTTAATCAGGTAACAGAACTCATTTACAAACTATACTTAAGACTTTGTGTAAGAAGCTTAATAAGTAAGATCATATGTAAATTGATTTAGAATATATATTCATAAAAAGAAATTGTTCCCAAAGCACCAATATTAGTAGATTATAGTATATTTTAAAATAGTTAAATCTGGAGATATATAGATTTTTTGCATCAACACCTCACCTTTTTAAATGGTGAATTTAATTAAAAATTAATTAAGTAACATTTAAGTCATCCCAAGAATGGGATATTACTGGATATATTGGTGAGAACAGAATTTGTCCTGTACCATAGATGCTTCAGACACAGATCTTTAAAACCCCAGGTAGACTTAGTTAAAATCTGTGCCCAGACTACCCATGAAGATGGCTATAGACAACATGTTTTCACTAATATGTCACTTTTGATTCCTGGAATTTTAAAGTATTTGATATGGAATGTTATGAACTCATAGACTGCTGTGTAACATGACATGTAGTAGAAAGAAAAACACAAATACAACAGTCAAATGATAAACCAGATAAGCATAAGGCACATGCTGCCTAACCCCAGGTCCAGATTTTGTTTCCCCTGAAGGAGAGAACCAATTTCATGAGTTATGCTCTTATTTCCATGCACACTGTGACATGCACACCCCCACAAAAGTAACTAACTAAAAATAAATATTAAAAAAGGAAAAGGAAAAGACAGTCTACTTTAATGCTCATCATAAAAATTTATGAAAGCCATTACATCCCACCAGAAGTAGAAAAGCAGCTAGAGTCTGAATTCTGCATTTCGTGTGTCTTTCAGCATTTCCCTGAAACACTGAAATTCACACAAGGGTTCCTTTGGAAATTTACTGTTGATTCTCATTTTATTTTTTATAACCAGATATAAATCCTCCAGATTATATGATTCAGTTTTGAATTACAACCACTATTTTAAATAGGCTTGCTAATTTTTATCTTGTTTACTACTTATTAATAAGTAAGAAAATTGAAGAGCATGAACACCTGATCTATTATGTTAAATCAAGTATGGCTTAAGTGCTTATTTCATATGACATTTATGTAAACATTCTCAATAAATTTAGGTGACTTATTTATGTGTTTATTATTCTCTACACTGTTTTCTCAAAATGCTATGTATGTTGTTTGCTAAAGTATACAGATTATGACAAGCTAAGAATCATTTATCAGCATGAAACAAACATCAAACTGCAGCACAGGTAAATCCATCCATTTTCACATGGACACAAGGTTCACTATATTGTATTTACACGTTTGAAACTATGGGTATAATTATTTTAGCATGGTTACTAAAAATGACTGTCTTTATAGAATGACCTTCAGAACTTTTATAGAGTTTAAATTGTTTGCAATGGCCATTGTTGTTTTCATAGATGTATACCATAAATTTATTATTAATTGGTTTTGGAAATTTTTCTTAAACACCTTGGGAGGTGAATGGTTAATTAATTCACTAAGTTGATTTCTCCTATAAATTATAGCAGATTATATCTGTTGGCAGAAGCTACTTGGTTAGTAAGTCTGGGTCCCTTAAGACAGACTCATATCAGTAAACTCACGATTATGTGACTTTTCAAAAGGCACCACCCTATTTCTTGGAACTATTCTCTATTTTTTCACAAAATATTATGAGAAAAGTATAGAACCAGCAGTGTGCAATCCACACACTAACAGGAGAGGGGAAACTATAAATAGAGTCAAGGTGCATAAATGTGGGAAACAAGATAAAGAATTATATAACCTGCAGAAAATTGTGATCAAGATTATCTAGGTAGGCTTGTTTATCCTTGTAATGCCAGCACTTCAGAAGCTGAGTCTGGAGCATAACATGTTCAAGGCCAGCATGAGCAACATAGTAAATCTGTATCGTAAAATATTTATAATAATATTTATGGTTTTATAATAAGTACATGTGTACTTTGCATGGAAACAATGAACAAACAGAATATGTGTGCTTTAAGTATATTGAAATACTATACTTGAAATCAGTATTCTCAAAACTACTATGCGGTAGAAAAAGTTTCATGTTCAAAAAATACTTTAAACTTTTCCAATCTATTTTTACTATAAAACTTTTTAAATCCTTTTTGCATCTTCTAAAAGGGAAGTCAATTATAAGTGCATAAAATTAAATTTAGTAACAGAGAGAAGAGAAATTGAGTAGATTTTACTAAGAAAATACATTTTCTACTCTGTTTTCTTGATGAATTTTTTAAAATAAATACACTCAATACATCCTTAAATATTCTATCTAGAAAATAATGCTTCATTTTGTTGAACAAAAGACTTGGTCTACCCATGTTCAGACAGGGATGGAATGTGAAAAAATATACTAGCTACTCAACATGATTATTGCAGAAACATGTCAAGGATTTGCAAACAATTAATTTTTTAGAGCAAGTTTTATAATTTATATATAGAGCTTTTGAGAAAAAATATTTTATTTCCACATAAATATTTCCTTTATTTGGTAAGTAATTGCTAATTTATATACATACATATTTATCTTGCAATAATCTGTATATACATGTATCTTGTATAATATATATCATAATAATCACATATGTATATGTATATATATACTTGTTATTAGTTGGGTAAATAACTGAATTAATTGAGCACTTAATATTTTAAGATATTTTCCAAATACTTTTTGTGTGATTGAACAAATAAATATGTCATTTTATATATGAGATCAAGGTTTTGGACCCAGTTTCTTTTCTCTGTCCATGAATTATGATGCTTCAAATTGGATTTTACCCCATGATCTCTGTTGCTCTCCACAGCCTGATAGGAAGACTATTTCTAAAGTGAACATTGACCTGCATCATTGAGCACAGAGAAAACAACTAATGCGTATCTCGAAGCTTCACCCATTGCCTAATGTCACCTTAAAAAGGTTAAATCCTTTCTCTCAAATGGAATGTACCTGGGTATATCAGCAATATTCCATGGCAGGCCCCATGTCCAGTAGTAGATGGCCAACACAAAATCAACTTACTGTATTTTCAGGACATTTTGTTTGGTCTCGACAGTTTTGTAATAATGGTTTTTACTTGCTTATTTTGATTTTCTAATTTTTTGAGAGATAGGGTGAGAGAGAAACAGACATTGAATTTGTAGGGAGATGGGGGTGAATTGAGAGGATTGGGAAAAGCAAAAGACATAAGCAAAATACATTGGATGAAAGAGTTCTGGGTCTACAAAACAATGGAGAATATTGGGAATCATGAGGTAATGGTTATGAATGATAATTGTCAGGAAATAAATAATACTTTAAAACATTATCAACCAAAAGGAAACTCAGATGTATATGTTCTCCCACAGTTGCCCAGGTTGCTTGGAGAAGTAGTGGTAGGGTACAATGGGATAAAATCAGAACTTCTACAAGAAGTTGTGGCTACATTTTCGATATTGTTACTGTGTTGATTATGTGATTGCCCCAGAACAAATGAAACATCACATAACTTTTAGCCAGTTCTCTGTGATGCCCACATCTGGCATATCTACTAGGCTTTCTTTAAATCTAAAATTAGTGTTAGCTGCAATCACATCGGTTAGCACATGACTAGGGAGAATTTGCTTCTGTTGAAGTCAGTGTGAGACTGAGCTCCTCTCTGTGAGTCTGCTGACTCTGAACTATGAGTCAAATATCTCTGATGTGTAATAAATAAAAGCATTTAACATTGGACCTAGCAAATAATAAGCATATTATACATAATTATAGGAGTTTTATTCTTTGTGATTTTTCAATTAGAATATTATGCAATGGCCAAAGTAAGTTTTAACATAGAAATACTCCATTTGGTTATACAGATTTTGTTAGTCAAAAAACCGAAGGTTCATACACTAAAAAATAAAAAATAGTCTCTTGAGATTTAATTTTTCTTAAGTTTTACAAAGAATGAAACTTCTTGATTAGAACTAGAAATAAATAAATAAGTAAAAGATTCCCCACACCCACTTTAATCACTCTATTAATGCTCATGAGAGTTTAGTTTAAATCTAATTTCATTCATTTTAATTCCTCATTAAGCCAAATAGTGTTCCGTCTGTAGCATAATTGAACATATTCTTAATGAGAAAATAGTAATCATTGAATTCACCATTTACACACTGGGAATGAATCTGATATTATTCTTCATCTTGCCTGCTAAACCAGGCCATGACTGCTGGGGTAACTTCTACTGAGAAATTATGTGGTTGATTTCAAACAAGTCACTGAAGAAGTACAATCTATTAAAATGCCCATATGCTCATTAAAACTAGATGGGAAAGCATATGGCAAAAAGTCTACTCGCTTAAAAATAGATAATTGTTTTTACATAAATATGATGTATGTGTCCAGCCTTAGAAGATTTGAAAACAATAACAGATGCTTCACCATTAAAACACATTCTTAGTACAAAAAAGTTCTGCAACTTAATTATGTGGGAGAGAGTACAGAGAGTATTTACAATGTTGTAAATAACGGGGGATATTTTATTCCTACCATCAGATACTAATCACTTTAATTTTGATCAATTTAATAGTACTTTTTAAAAGCTGAAGCAAAATGTAGTAATTGGGATTCTTCAACTGATTTAGACACCAGGTCAGAGGTTTGTACTAAGAAGTAGGGACAATTCATATACTCTCTGCTATGCTCTTATGAGAAAGTGGTTTTAACAGTTTATTAAACATTTGCATACTTCTAGAATGTGATTTGTCTGCTTATAGTAAATTGGTTTATAAATGAAAGCATTGTATTTTGCTTCTTTAACAAATCAAATACATTTTAAGAGCACATATGTCCGTATTTTAAAAATGGATTTTCAATGTGACTACTGGGAGAAGAATTCAAGACTGGGTAAAGCTTCCTTTTCTGGCTTCCATTTCTCTCTCTCTCCTTCTTTTCCTCCTTCATCCTTCCTTTCTTTTTTCTCCTTCCTTCCATTCTAACTAAAGTCACACTAGACTGTGAAGAGAGATAACATTTAACCAATCTCACAGCTTCTTAGCCATTCTCTGTACTTGTGAAGTAGTGACATCAATTCTTATACCTTGCTAACTAAAAAGAGGAATTTAGGATAATATAAAAATTACAGGATATTCAATGACTGTGTTTTAAAGAATTTTCAGTACCTAATATACCAAGGATATCAGGAATGCAAATTTATTGTTTCTGGTGGAGAAACTAGAACTGACTCAAACTCATCCATAATTAATGAAGATAGAAGGTAATTAAATTTCCAGTTGAATTAACTTTGATATGTCATAACTCAAACATAAGTATTATATATAAATAAAGCATTATATATTATAACATATTTATAAAGCTTATGTTAGAGCCATGTCATCTCAAGGCATAACAAGCATTATACATAAATATATTTTTATGTTTGTGTCTTGATTCCATCTATACAATCATTAAAATTCATTATCAATAGTTTTAATTTTTCTCAAATGCTTCTAAGTCTGTACTTTCAGAGGAAACAACCAGACAAAACTACATAAAAAGAGAATGGAAAGCTTTATTACTTTGAAACTTAGGTCAGGCATTTCTCACAGACTAAAGAAAAGATACCCAATGCCAAAAAAAATTAATTAACACTCTGTAGCTGAATGAGCATTACACATGTCTTCACATGAGATAAAAATACATAAAAGAACAAACATGCCCAATTTGAATAATCTCAAAAATCAGTAAAGCTTACAAAACTTTACAGTAACATTTATTTATATATTAAAAAGTATTTTTTTCATAAGGAAGGATAAATATTTTATGTAGGTGAAAATATAACATTAAGCTCCAACACCTGCATCACATTGATAAACCTTGTAAGCTACAAGTCCGCTCTGCCCCAAAACCTCGTATCCCCTGCAAATTAGAGGAATTTTGAAGCACAGGCTGCAACTGCACAGAGTAGAACACAAGAGAGGACCATGAGAACACAACAAGTGAGTGAACCAAGAGACCAGGCCAAAAGAGACTTCAGTGACTCCTTGAGACACAGACAAGAACAGTACAGAGCAGATCAAACAACTCCTAAAGAAACAGACAGAAACTGAAGGATTGGACAAAAGACACTGCCAGCACCAATCAGAGGAAGAGATGGGTAGACACCACTGCAAGATTTTGTTCAACAACCTAAAAGCAACATGGTATCACCAGACTTGTTCATCCTAACCCTGAAGAAGCAGAACAAAACAATATCAAATTAAATTTTTTGAGGATGATCAAAACTTTTAAAGAGGAAATGAAAATTTTCCTTAAAGAAAGGGAGGAAGGGACAAACAAAATATAGGAAGAAATCAATAAATCTCTCAAAGAAAATCAAGGAAAAACAATCAAAAAGGTGAAGGAAACTGTTCAAGAATTGAAACCTGAAATAGAGGCAATAAAGAAAACACAAACAAAAGGAGATCTGGAATTGGAAAATCTGGGTAAAAGAGTGGGAGCTACAGATGCAAGCATATATAACAGAATACAAGAGATGGAAGAAAGAATCTCAGGTGTTGGAAATACTACAGAGGAAATAGATTCATTGGCCAAAGAAAATTTTAAATCCAACAAATTCTTAACACAAAAATTCCAGGAAATTAGGACACCATGAAAAAGACCTAACCAAAGACAGTAGGGGAAAAAAGGAGAAGAATTCAAAGGTACAGAAAATATATTTAACAAAATCATAGAAAAAAAAAACTTTCCCAAACTGAAGAAGGATATGCCTATGAAGGTACAAAAAGCTAACAGAACACCAGATATATTGGGCCAAAAATAAAATAAAATAAACAAGTCCCTTCACCATATAAAAATCAAAATGCAAAGCATACAGAATAAGGAAAAAATGTTAAGAGCTACAAAGAAAAAAGATTAAGTAACATATAAAGTATGACCTATTAGAATTATACCTTCTCAACAGAAACCATGAAAGCCAGAAAAGTTAGGACAGATGTGCTGAAGACACTAAGAGACCACAGATGCAAGCCCAGACTAAAATAACCACCAAAGTTTTCAATCACCATTGATGGAGAAAACAGGATATTCCTTGACAAAACCATATTCAAACAATATTTATCCACAAATACAGCCCTACAGAAAGTACTAGAAAGAAAACTCTAACACAAAGATGTTAACTACATTCACAAAAACACAGGCAACAGATAACCTCACACCAGTTACCAGAATGAAGGGAAACACAAAAACACTACCACCAAAAAAAGGCAGAAATTAATAATCACTGGTCATTGATACCTCTTAATATCAATGAACTCTATAAAAAGACACAAGCTAAGAGAATGGATATGAAAGTAGGATCCATCCTTCTAGTGTATACAAGAAACACACCTCAAACTCAAAGACAGACATTACCTCAGATTAAATTGTTGGGAAAAGATTTTCCAATTAAATGGAACTAAGAAATAATTAGATTCTCTAGGATCATGAATTATAGGCTCAATGTCCTTTATTTATGGCTAG
>LOJH01032258.1:0-15257 GCA_001685095.1 Ellobius talpinus
CTCATGGTGCTACACAGATTATTAGAAATGGGTTAATCAAGATGTGAGAATTAGGCAATAAGAGGCTGGAACTAATGGGCTGGGCAATGTTTAAATGAATACAGTTTCCGTGTAATTATTTTGGGTAAAGTTAGCCGGCGGCCAGGAGCTGGTCGGTGGGAAGTGGCCCGTAGCTCCTTCTACATATAAAGACTGAAAAGAGATCAGTAGTGTCAAAAGGTGACATCTCTGCTTAAATCATTCATTCTCTCCCTAAAGGCTTTCTCTCCCATCTCTATAAAAAAAACCAAAAATATGATGTACACATTGGCTTGAGAATCAAGAACCTGGGTTCTTTGGTTCTAGGTCAATTACTTTGCTCTTGTTTTGTTTTTCTGCTATCAACTTGCATGAAGACATCTAGCTAAACTTACTCATTCTCCTTACTAAGCAACTACTGTGTTTGTGTCTTTGTTCGGAGACACGCAAAACATAGACTTACCCTTAAAAGCATCACAAAGCAATACAAAGAAATGACAGAATGAGAAGAAATTATCAAGTTAGATCAAACAGTCTAGGAAACCCTCAGTGAATTCTGGCTGTACACTACAAAACAAAGGTGTTGGGGTAGACAGCTTGCTCCAGTGATTAGAGCATTTGCTGCTCTTGCAGAGGATCTAGGTTCAGTTCCCAGCACCCATATCAAGGGACTCAAAACATTGGTAAATCCTGTTCAAGGTGATCTTACGCCCTCTTTTGGCCTCCATGGCACCAGAGATGCACATGGTACAGATAAAATCACACACACACACACACACACACACACACAAATAAACAAATATATTTTTTTGAAACCAGAAAGGAAGAGTGTTACTTCATACAGAGCTCTTGTTTAGACTTGTGGTTTCACTTATTGGGTTGACAATGTTTCAGTAAAGACAATGTGCATGCTAATTAAGACACTTGCTGACCACTACATCATTTGCCATTAATGTTTCCTGACACACCAGTCCAGTGTAGCCAGAAATCCTCTCAAACTTTCTAAGTTGGTGGCACAGGAGAAGGAATGAAATTTATTTAACTAGTGATAAGTATCATTGTTTAAAAGAAACACAGTGAATAGCCACCACTGGAGTTAAATATGCCTACATATAAACTTAACTATTGATATATGAAAATTACTTATGTCTGTATTTTATAGAGCTATAAATAATATGCATACATATATAAACATTTATATAATGCATATTGTCACAATGTAAACCATAATCCACATTGGGTTTCTCTGCCTTTTTTTTATGCCACTGAACTAAATAACTGGTATGAGGTGTGTGAGGATATTTTCTAGGAGGAAGGTGTAATATAAAAAAATCATGGCCAAATGAGATAAAATCAGAGTTGCCGAAGGTACAATCAAAGAATGAGAGGATTCCAAGTAATACGATGAAAAAATATGATCATCAAGAAACGCGAACATTATGGCAGGATAGGTACAGATCATAAGAGCAGTGACCAAGGTAAGCAGAGGTACAGCCCCGAGGCATCTTAAATGACCTTTAGAAATCACAACTTTAATCACCTGAAAAGCTGCTGGCATTTAAGCATGCCCAGTTTGCTACAGAAAGATCATATATAGGGCAATGAGACAAAAGCTAGAAAGAAGGCTTCTGGCTCTGAATTTTAGCTTTCTCCACTGGGAAACACTTCGTACTGAGTAACTTCTGAGGCTAGAGCTATCATTACAACTCCCACTTTAGCCTTCTTGATCCTGAACATTCCATGCATTAGTCAAAAATAAGAATCCATCAGATTCGTACTTTTCCTCTCTGTATGTGTGGGCTCCTTTGCTTGTGTGAGCAAGTTGTCTGAATGAATAGACAAACACACCCCCTTTAAATTTGTAAGAGTTCAGCAATTAAGAACGATGCATGACTTCATTCCACACATAATATTTTATGCTGTAATTGTTTATGCTCTTGATGAAGCAACAGAGCCCAGGAGACACTTAGGGTGTGTTCTTCAGGGAGGCGCAAGCCTGTAAGTTAGGGAAGATGGTGAACCCCATGTTAGTCTGCAAATATCGCACCACAAAGAAGAGGCATGTGTGGCTTAAAAGGCATGTTCTTAAAGGAGCAACTAAAAATAAATAATAAAACTGGTGAGGTGAATTCAATACTTCCTAACAGTAGGAGTTCAGCTTCTTCTTGGTTAGTTTTCTGTGTTTTTAAACAGAGACTAGTTTTCAAGTGTGGGATATACTCTAAAGAGAAAAACATAATGTTCTAATACTGGAGAATGTTTATTATACTGAAGCATGAATGCCAGAAACAGAAGAACCTTAGTTTCTACATGATCAAGTATTCTACCATCTGGGATCATAAAAAGCAGTAAAGGGTTAAAACTATGATTTCTTTTTTCTGCTACTGAACGGGTGTTTTCAGGCATTCTTTGGGTGTCAACAGCTGTTCTGGTAACCCTACGATGACAAAACAGTGTTCATTACCAGCCAAGACACACAGACAAAATGCTATTTCAATAGACCATTTAACATCAACAAGAAGTATTGTAAGGATTACCGTCTGGGCAGATTGGAAACACTCAATTACTTCATCCTCGCGGACAAAATGCACTATTCATAAGGAAAGCAACCCAACAGCATGTATTATGGTAAATATTCTAATTAACTAAATGGTTCATGCTTTATTATGGCTCATTATTTATTATACTTATTAACAGGACTGATAGGAAAACATTACTTCATGGTTCTTGCCTTTAAACATGCATACCCACACACACACAAAAAATCTATTTAGATGTGTAGTTTTAAACTTCAGCTCACAACCAATTAACAGGTTGTGAAATCATCTTAACGGTTCAGAGCCAACTTTTGAAAATGGAAATAGGAAAAAAACAGAGCAAACAAAATAAAGGGAAGAATGGTTTCCAGAGACTTTGTTTTAGCATGCATGGGTGTCTCTCTCTCTCTCCAACTGCAAAGTAAAAGCTGAGGCCTAGGCCTCAACATCTCATGTAGCCTCTCCGACACAGTCCGAATCAAGAGCTCAAGGAAACGGCTGTTCAGATCCAGCTGAGCTGATTCCCCATTGAAACTGAGTCGAAACTGTAGCTGGGTTCCCAGCGCACAGAGTTGCTCCAGTTAACCTTTAATGCCTCCCCATCGCAGGACAATGCTAAAATGGGCTGAACCATCTAGAGTCTGGGGTATTGTAAAGACTTTAATACATCGTTACTTTCAGATGCTTCCACAGAACTGGCAATAAACTCAGCCAGCTACATTTTCATCCTGCTACCTTGGGCTGTGCCCAGGTTGTTAGAATTACATGAAAACATCTTGCTTGTGGGTCTTTCCCCTCCTCTCACTTACTGGTCATAAATGGTGGTAGACATCACTGACAAAAATCACTCCTAGATAAGGTAATGGTTTAATGTTAAATAAAAAACAAACAAAAAGAAACAGAAATGTCCCTCCCCCCCCTCCCTCCAGTAAATTCTAAAGCCCCAAATCCAAAAGGGACTACTAAATAAGTGGCCTGGGCTCTAATTTCCAAAACTCTGAGACCCTAACCTCATTTTTGAGGGGCAGGAAAATTATCCCGAAGGATGAATCAGGCAGTACCCTGAAGGTCAGAGGCCAACAGATATGGTTTAAGCCTAAAATCATGGGATTTCACCACCCGATAATGCTCCAGGCGGTGGAGCAATCACTTCCTTTAGGCCATGAGTCAAGACACCCCTCCCATCAGCCCCCTTCTCCCCTGTCCTTTCTCCTTTTCCCAGATAGGGACTTCTTTTTCAGTTTTTTTTTGGTTTTGGTGGCCATTTCCCAAAACTTGTTCCATCCTTTCAACAATTACTCAAAACCGGAACTGAGAGGACACTTTCTGTTAACTGGACTACAGACACACACTGATAACGCTAAGTTATAAAAACTCACTCAAATAATTTCTTTGAGAATTACTTACAACTCTTTAAAATCACTTAGGATTTATCCAGGATGAAAGAGGCCCTGAATTTCTGGGAACAAAAGTTCTAAAAGCTGGGTCTGCAAAATGGACGCAGTTGCTAAAGGAGCTTGCTGCCAACACAGAGCCAACTCTTGCAATCTGTCAGCTGACATCTATGAATGTACGATGACACACACATGCAGATAAATAAATGTAATTTTTTAAAGCTCTCAAAGCTGGCTTACGATATCCCTGGGTTGCTGTTTGTGACAATTAAGTTATAAATGTTACCATAAAAAACAAAGTTATTTTTTACTTTTACAATGAATATGGGTTCAATATTTCTGTTGCTTTATCAGGACAGAAAACTATGTGCTACCATGAAATTTGGTTAGCAAGAATCTCTTCCTTCCCTCCCTCCATCCCCCCTGCCCTTCTCTCTGTTTCCCTGACCCTCTCATTATTTTCTGTCCAAAGAAAGACTACTCAGGGTTGTTACTTTATACTTTAGTGAGAGTTACTGCTTTACCCAAGAAAGTCTCTAGATTCTGTAGTAGACTGGGAAATAAACTTCTACAAGGAAAACCATACCTAAGCCTACCAACTCACAAAACCCAAGGGGCCACCTCTGATGTGTGTGGTATACACTAACAGCAAGTTCAATATAATTAAAGAATGTTGAGCTTAGGGCATCCATTCAGATAACCAGAATGAAAATACATTTCGGTCAACCTGGTACAATCCTGGCTTATATTTACTGTCCCAGAATAAATATTAATGCCCCCCCTTTTCACTCAAGAGTCTCTAGACTGAAAAATAAGCTGACCATCCTAACAACAGCAATAGGTATAGCTAGCTGAATGATGGGGGATGGGCTGTGATGGAAAGAGTTCAAAGTTATGGTTTGGGTCACACTGGGAAAAGGCTCAAATAAGACTAGCTCCTCCTATGTATGATAATACGACAGTAGCTAGAGTTTGATAACCACGAATTGAGTATCTGTAGAATTCCTCAGATCTCTCCTTAAAGACCTATGTTTGCTATTTCATACCAAGGCTCTAGCACAGTCAGTGGTCATAGTATCTGTGGAGTGAATGACAATGGACAATCCATTAACTACTTCACATACTGACCTGACGAAATACTTAGTACTTCTAAAAAAATTTCAAGCTTGACCCTTCTCCAATGCTGCATAGAAGGTCAAAGGCATGGTTGCAGAAAGAAAAGAAAAGGTTGAAAAAAAAGAAAAAAAAATCAGTAGGTATAGAAAACATTCTCATAGGGGCTGGAGAGATAGCTCAGTGGTTAAGAGCACTGACTACTCTTCCAGAGGACCAGGGTTCAATTCCCAGCACTCACATGGCAGCTAACAACTGTCTGTAACTTCAGGATCTGACACCCTCACACAGACGTACATGCAGACAAAACATCAATGCAGATAAAATAAATAAATCATATAAAAAACAAAAAGAACAAACATCCACCTAAGTGATGCTGGATCTTCTGCTACACAGACACTAAGACCACACCACTGAGCTGGACGGCAAGACCAGCAGTACCTGACTTCTTCCCTGTTGCCTGCTGCTAACAGTCAAATAATCTTGCTTGCATGCGAACAAATTTGGGAACAAGCAAAAAAGAGTAACGCTTTCATTTAAATATAAGTTACAGGATTTAAAAATAACTTGGGAGGAATTAATGCGAACCTGGATTTCAGTAAAACTAATTTTACTGCCTCAAAAGTTCAAAATACAGGCTTTGCCCTATAAATAGCACATCACAGAACCACTGAACTAGAAAGCATAGTGGTTAAGGGTTTCTCCCAGAAGTCAGGCCAAGAGTCTGTCCGCTCACTGGCTGTACAATCCTGTCCAAACCCTGTAATCTTTGTCCCTCAGTCCCTACTTGGGTAAACAGAAATGACAATTCAGACTTCAAAACTTTACTGGGAGGATAGAAGGCTTTACACCTGGGGCCAAAAGTCACCTCTGCCAATGTGTCCTGCCACCATTCAGTCACTATCTAACCATCTCATTTTAATAACAAGGTAACCAAGTACCAGAGTATTAAGTAATTAATTAAAGGATCAAGATGAGAATCTAAATGACAAATCTCAGGAATCTTTTAACTGCGCGTAGCTGGAGTATTGGTTTTTTGTTTGTTTGTTCATTTTATAGAAATATCTTAGAACTATGATCCAGAATGTGAAAAGCAAGCAAGCAAACAAACGATTTCTCTCAGAAACAAGGTACTTAAACTCTTGAAATCTGGACCCTACCTCCTGTTTCCTTGGTAACACTACATAGGTAAACATCAGTTTTTGCCTCTCCTTAGGCCTCCTCATCAAAAGAATGGAATACCTCTGTCCCTGGATAGAGATAGGATCTATACTAAAGATTAGGCTAAACCATTGTCTCCTCTCCATAAGAGTTAATCCAACTGGGCCTATCAGTTAACTGATCAAGAGGCCACCCCTTAGGAAGCTGACTCACCTAAACAGGAGGAAGATGGGAGGAATAATTATTCCCTCAATGAGATAGTCTCAGAAACCAGTTCTCCATGCAGCCTGTAGGCTCAGAGCCTCTGCCATGGGACCTGCTTATTTTACTTCTGTCCCTTTTCTCTATGCTGACCAAAATTCTAAGCATGCTTTCCCTGGGTTTTCTCGTTCTTTCTCCAAAGCACCCTTTCCAATCTTCTACTACATGCCAACTTTGTAGGACTCTAATTCAAAACTTAAGGCTTTCTCCTTTCTTCTCTCTCCTTCCTCTCCTGTGGCCAGGCGGCTGCTGATTCTCAGCCTGTCTGCCCCTGTTGCTTTTTCCACAAAAACTAATATAACTGTCCTCAAGTTTTCTTCTGAATCCGTTTGTAAATTCTATTATTAACAAGACTAAAAAACGGAACCTGTTTCCCAGTAACAAATTATTATTATGTACAATGAATATGTGCTAATGAAAAATGCTGTAAAAAGTGCCAGCCTGACTCTAAGGAGTCAGCTAAACTGCAGTTAACAGATACAGTTTTACAAAATAACATAAACACATCAAAACAAATGGGAACAGGATTAGGGAATCTCTTGTTAAAAATACTGCCTCCCCCTACACATTAAATTTAAAAGGAGACAAAATTTCTACTAAAGAATTCTGGTTTTTTTTAATGGGTTAATGTGTTGGTGGTGGTGTATTCAGTTTTAATTAAAGAATTCCTTTGAGTTGCTGATCAGCAAATCCTATTACCATGGCAACTTCCTTCTGATCCGGATGTGAGGACAGCTCTTGTATTCCCAGGGGTGGGCAGCAAGATATGGGCAGCGAGGGAAGGCAGATCCAGAGGACAGGGCCATTCAGGAACAGCTTAGGAGATGGGCAAACAAAAGTCAGGAGATCTGTGTAAGAATGGGTTTGGGGTGGGAAAAGGAGTCGAGGATGTACTGTGAAGGCTGCTTTGCAAAGAGCTCCCCACACTCTTTACTTCGGCTGGACTTACACACTGACACTCTTCTGCTACTCACACTGAGCACTGTTAGAAGCAGCAATCCCCCAAAAGTGACTGCAGCACGAATGCCAGTGAGACTATTTCCGAGGTCACAAGGAATTCCCTTTATCAGAGAGCCCTAGGGGGAAAAGTTCTCTCTGACCTCCTTTCCAAGAATAGCTGCGTTTCTTCTGCACAGCTTGTCCTATTCTCTGGACAGTGTGGAATGATAGAAATGGATCCTCCTTCCCTCTTCCGTCAGCCACTAAAATTCTGTTCACAAATGCATGCACTAGGTGGGTGCTTCAGTTAATTCTGATTTCTGATTTCTGTAGAAGGTGTCTCTGGTCCTCTCTTTCATTTACTTTGTATTTTACCGTAACAAAGCTGTTGTGAATTCATTTCAAAAGCAAGAGGTAGTAGTCTTTTGAGAACTCTCCCATGTGTCTGTCACATATAAGCCAACAAATGTATAAACATGTGTTGTGTGTATAAGCATGTATGAGTAACTGAAAAGAAGGTTGGGGACGCATGGATGAGGTCTGAGGTTTGATCTTCACCATCAAAAATTGGTAAGTGATTAACATCTGAAAATAAGGAAGCTGGGTATGGTAGCACACACCTTTAATCCCAACAACCAGGAAGCTGACGCAGATAGAGAGATTTCTGAGTTTGAGGCCAGCCTGGTCTACAGAGTGAGTTCCTGGCCAGCTAGGGCTGTTACACAGAGAAACCCTGTTTTAAGGAGGGAAAAGAAGAAGAAACTAGAAAAGGGGGAGGAGAAGAAAAGGAAAGGGAGGAGAAGGCTGAGTGAAAAGTTTAGCCTTAAGTATTGATAATAAAGTCCTGAACATGCCTTTAATCCCAGTACTCAGGAGGCAGAGGCAGGTGGATCTCTGTGAATTCAAGGCCAGTCTGGTCTACAGAGCTAGTTCCAGGACAGTTAGGGCTGTTACACAGAGAAACCCAGTCTTGAAAAACCAAAATAAAATAAAGTCCTAAGCCACCAGACTAGCACATGGTACAGAAAAAGATGCATTGATGGATGGATATATGGAAAGACTGATAGGCAGACAGACAGAGACCTAAAGATAGACTGATGAACCAGAGACCCTGCAGTCTAGAAGTTGGAAGAAAATTATGGTGAACCCTGAAGATGGCCCAGGGTTTCTCAATAATCTGTTATCCTACAGAGAGACAACAGGAAAGGAAACGAGTTGGTCACTGAGTCTTATAACATTATTAACTAGGAAGCAGATTTCAATTCAAGCCAAGAACTGAGCAGCAATGTCAGAGAGCAGCTGATGAGGAGGGCTATGTACTGAATTAGGGGAAAAAATAAAATAGCTGAGAAAACATTCTAGACAGAACTCAATTTGAAGTACAGAAAAGGAAGGGGGAGACAGCAAGCGTGAATGATTAGAATGGGGGGAGACCACAAAAGAAGAGATTTAAGCAGAGAAAATGCTGCACTGACGAAGGCAGCCAAGAAATTGGTAAATACAACAGCCTCAGGATTTAGTAATAGGATCATTTGTCAATATGATTACCCCAGCATGAACCTCATGTATATTAACCATGACTAGGATCCCCCCCACACCTTATTTTGGCTCTAGAATAGAACAAAGAAAAAAAAAGAATTTCCTGAGGTAAACTGGGCAAGATTTAAAAGAGCAAAGGAAAAAGAGACACACAGTTTAAAGAAGATGTGTGTAAACATGTAAGAAAGAGACCGCCTGAGGTGGAACTGACTGGGCGAGAATCCCAAGAAACAGGAAGGGGGGACCCACTAGGTGACTGCTTTACTTACAAAGGACACACTGATCAGGGGAGCTAGTTCCAACATCAGCAAACCACTGGGACTAAGAGCTGACGACCACACCTCCATGCTACAGACAGACAGAGCCCCACTTGGCCTCTACTCCCGCCTTTCAGCTCTGGATAATTTATTCTAGGCTCACTCTCACACCAAATCTTTTCCTCTCACTCCTACATCACAACTATCTTTTTTTTCCTAGTGTGTTTTCCCAGCTCTTTCTCAGCTGCAGTAATTAATTCGAATACACCATCACTTAACTGCCAATCAAAGCGCCATCAAGATCTAAGGAGAACAATAGTATGCCTATATGCACAGTCTATTAATTTAAATTACCAGTTGAGTCACTACATGCCAACAATTAAGCAATGACACACACACAGATTATACTCCCCAATATAGCTAAACCAGGGAGCTCAGAGAACAAGCTGTCCTGGCCAGCCAAGCTTTCCAGATAGCTGAAGGTTTGCCTGCAGGCGACAGAGGAGAAGGCAATGACAACAGTAAGTTTTGATGATGAATGTTTTCCCAAACTGTTCTCTGCACCCATCTCCTTTAAAACAACACATATAAAGTGTAATTTAACCTTTCATGGGCTTTTATTATGAGCATTCACTGCTGTGATAAAACACTGGATACAAGGCAGATGCATTCTTTTGGCTCACCTCTTTATGTTTCTCCGCCTTACCTCTATCGCCTGAAGACACACCCTCCTCCTCCTCTGGACTCCTACTACAGTCTCCTGTCTGGTCTTCATATTCCCACACTTCCTATCCCTCTCCCATTCAACCTATGCGTAGCTGCCAAAACAGTCTTACCAAAAACAAAAAACAAACAAACAACCAAAAATCAAAACAAAGCAAGCCATAGCATCCCAGCCTTGGAGCTCTATTTGCTTTCCATCAAGCCCTTCGAGCTTGCTCCTGTATCTTCCCAACACCATCCCACACCATGCCTGCAGCCCTACCTAACTCAGGTCGGCTTCCTCTGTGGCTAATGCTCAGACCCTTTTCTCCCCCAGCCTTAGATCTCATTACCTGCTTGGATTGCTCATCCCTCACTCCTTCCACAGCAGCCTCATCCTTATCCTTCTTCCTTCGTCCCTTTAAAGTGACCTCCATTTCCATCTATCTTATTATCCAGCTCATTTCCTCTCTGCATATCATTTAAATTACCCTCCCTTGCTTTTACTTGGGTAGAAGAAAACTTCTAGGGATGGAAAGATAGCTCAGTCAGTAAAGTGAACAAATAGGAGGAACTGAGTTTGTATTCCCAGCACCTAGGTACAAACCAAGCATGGAGGTGTCATCCCACCACTGGGTGGAGGAAACAGGAAGATCCTCGGGGCTTGCTGGCCAGCCAGTCTAGCCAAATCCATGAGCTCATGGCTCGGTGAAAGACCCTGTCTCAAAAAAAGGGTAAAAAATAATAGAAGACAGCTGCTGCTGAACTGTGTGTGTGTGTGTGAGAGAGAGAGACACAGAGAGAAAAACTCTCATGTACTCATGTAGCATTCTGTAAGCCAGCACTAACAATTCAGAAAGAACTTCTCAAAGATTGCTTTAATCCACCTGGGATTTGATAGAAATGCAAATCAGGGGCATTTACAAGTTCAAGTGGTTCTGAGGAATACTCAAATGTCAGAGCCCTTTGGGTTATCACCTTACATGTAATGGTCTTGGCATTCATAACGGTAAAGCCTAGTCTGTCTGAATCACTGTAGGTTTCTCACTCCTAGCCAGAATGCAGTGAACTGGAGGTGTGGGGTGGGCTTATTCCTGTCAAGCCACTGAACTTTCATGGCTGCATCATTCTGCAAAGGGATTTTCTCGCATGGCATGGCTGGCTCTTCCTGTGGTTGGTTGGTTTCTGTTTTGTTTCGCTGATTTCTTGGCTTGCTGTTTCTCTTCCACATTTCTCATCTTAAGGATAAAATAATTGCACATATAAGATGAATAATCCTCAGAAGACTATATAGACACTAAGAATCTTTCCATCTCAGGCAGAACTAACTTAATGAAGGAAAACCCTGGCTTTGCTTCAAGGTTGCTATGTTCACATTCAAACTCCATTTCAGATTAGCTCTGTGTGTGGTATCACTACCAGCGGTTGAAACCAGGGCCTCATGATTGCTGGCCAAACACTCTATCACTGAGACACATTCCCTAAGGACGGCTACATTGGTCATTAAGAAACGGACTGACCTCAGTGCCTGCACTGCATCTCCAAAATAATGAAACATGCTGTTTATTTTATTGCTCTGACAATAAGTAAAACAACTTGTGTCATACAGTAAGGACTTCTGTGCACTCTGATGGTAACTTAGGTCTTAGGCAAATTCCAGGCCCAGGTGGCCCAGGATGAACAATCTGGTTACAGCTGAGCATTGCTACTCAGTCCCAAACAAAGAATTAAAAAAGCAAACAGCAGGCAGGAGCACCAACTCTATGGAAGATACAATGTAATTTTTACAGTTCCCCAAGGTTTCCTAAACATTCTGCTAATCTTTTTCATGTAAATCCCCTCTTTCCTCAGCCCTCTTGCTTTGAAAATGCTCAAAAACAAAACAGTATTTGTTAAAAAAAATAGTAAGACATTTTCTGAGAGACAGTGTAATAGACAGGAGAGCAGGGAGCTGGCTAACCTCAAAACAAAGTATCCAAGCTGAGAATGCCTAACATCTAACACAGTAACAATACAGAAAACAGTCTATTTCTGCTCTTCCAATGACATAAACAAGAAAATGAAAAAAAAAAACATGACACAACAGTTAACACAAAACACAGCCTTTTCAGAGGTACACAGAGCTTATAAACAGGCAAATTTACTAGGAGTGCCCTTGAGTGCCACCCCTCATGGCATTCGTCAGCCTAAGATCTTTAAGTAGTTCCCTACAGTTGCTAGAGTCACAGGAAATTCCTCCTCACACCCCTAGAAGAACATGAGCTTCTTTAGCAGCTAACCCTGATGGGGCCTTGGTTTGCCTCCCATGTCCCCTTCAACTGATATGCTCTGGTTAGGTCCTCCCACAACAGCTGGTTTCTTCCCCATGTTATGAGCCACAGACTAGAGTCACACAAAACACCAGGCTGCTCTGCAAACTGTTGGCAGCCAACAGTGAACCAAACAGAAACACTGAGTGCCCCTGTCACCCCAGTCTGGCCAAGGCATTTTATGTGTTAAAAAGAAAAATGCTGGGATTTCTACTGTATGTATTTTCTTTCCTCCATTTCATTTTCTCTAAAAAGTAATCCTTACTGTATTTTACAAGCATATTAAACAATAATGAGTCAAAGAGATATGTATCAAAAAGATCTGACCCATCACCACATTATTTTTGGTAGTAACCCAGACATCTCACACTGAACACTCTTCCTCGCTTCTCCCCCACCTGCTCAACTTGGTGCACATCTTTTCCCCAGCGTTTATAAACTGCAGCTACTGCAAAACTGCAGCTACGGAGAAGTTATTCACAATACTAAACAGGAAAATTATTCACTTTCTGGCCGTACAAACCCTTTGTATTAAAGGGACCCATTTCCTTTCTTACCAGTGTGCCCGACGATGTGGTACACAACAGAGACAGGACCTTACTGTGGTTCAGCTTCTAACTTAAAATGGGACTTCAACATGGAATGTGGCTTCCAAGGGCCATAGCCAACATGGGGCATGTGGCCTTAACTCTTCAGAGCAGCTAGCTTGTCTTCTGGGACGTGAGGCGAGCATGGTATGCAAAGCCTTTCCAACTCTAAAATTAAATGATGGCTGTTGTTCTTAGAAAGGCTCTCAGGTTCTCCCTGGGCAAATTGGGAAACATCTGTTCTACCACAAGGCTGGGAAATAGGAAAGCAGCTTCTAAACAAGAGCCCTCTGTGCACTTCAAACAGTGCTGCTTCTACTCTGCATCTATAAGGCACCTAAGGGGTGAATGCATGACCCTGATATAGAAATTCCAAATTCTGCTTGTATGACAGAAGACTCAACAGTGAGAGGCATCAGTGCCCAAGCTGGGATAAGAGCACTGATAGAGAGGATCTGCCCTGGAAAAGACTGAGATTGAGGAAGAGGCTTCAGAACTCAGCTGTAGGAAAGAGATTAGTATCTTTCTGACTGTGGATCTGTTAATTAGGTACCGTGAGCAGAGACGACACACAGCAAAGAAGTAACAGCTCCAAGAGTGGCTGACATGTGCTCGCTGTTCATATCTGGATCTTCCTTTATTTCTTTCCTTATCCTTTCATTGAAACAAAGTCTTACTAGGTAGCTAAGAATGGCCTTGAACTCCTGATTTTCCTGTCTCCACCTTCTAAGTGCTAGAATTTACAGGCTTGAGCCACCATGCCTGGTAAATGCAACGCCAGGATCCAAACCAAGGCCTCATGAATAATGGACAAGCATTCTACAAACTGAACTACAGAAGTCTTTTTTTTAAGCTAATAAATTTGGTCTTACTTTCTCAAAGGAAAATAACAACAAATGGAATACAAATCTATGTTATTCCTATTATACTGAGCTGTAAGACCAATTTATCACAAATATAATAGAAAAGAACATCATTAATGCCTGTCTAGTTTATGTATATTGTTTAGTAAGGAAAGCCGAAGCCTTGCTAGTGGCTTCAACAGCATCATCTTCCAAGGACTGTGGAGAAGGGGTTCCTATCTTCCATCTCTTTCCTAAAGCTCCCATTCGTTACATCAATGCAATGCTCACTCCCATCCACAAAATCAGCAAGACCGAAATCAGACTGTTGGGGCTCAGTGCTTAAGAGCACTGACTGCTCTTCCAGAGGACTTGGTTTCAATTCCCAGCACCCATAAGGCAACTCACAGCTGTCTGCAACTCCAAGATCTGATACCTTTACACAGACATATATGTAGACAAAACACCAACGCATATAAAATAAAAATAAATTATGAAAAACAAATCAGACGGCCATCTTTGTAACATGTGAGAAACAAACCCCATGTGACCCTTTTTAGAGGAGAGATGGTGCATAATGACCCTCAAAACCTTCTGAAATTAAAGATGAGGGCCAGGGGTGCAGTTCAAGGGTACAGCCCTTGCCCAAGCATGTTTGAGGCCTTAGATTCAGTCTCTCACACACATGCACACAGACACACACAGACACACAGACACACACACCCACATTTTCAGAAATAGATGATTAAAAGTAGACTTTCTTAAAAAATCCTAACGTTAGCCCCATTTTCATCACATAAATCATCACATTGTCAGCTAGGAACCCACACCATTATACTAAATGACCCTCTACATACTTAGAACATTAAAACCCAGAGACCATGATGTGACAACGAGACACAACCTTCTCAAGCCCACTAAAGGATGACATTCTAATAGCATCGCCTCTTTAGATAACCCTTATGAGGCCATGGGCCAATCAATGCTAACCAATACTATCAGCAAAAATAAAAGGAGCTGGTACTCAAGTGCAGGCACTGTGACAAGCAATGCACATACATTAACCTCACCACAACCTTACGAGGCCCCACTGCTCCTCCCTTTGCACAGAACTGCCCAGAGATGCCAAGCAAGATTTGAACATCACACCAGTCATTTGCTGAATGTTGCTTCCTCATGGCACCATGATGCCAAAAGAATAACAAGAACAAACAAAAGCCAGGCACAAGAAATCAACTTAACTGTTCCAAAACCATCACGTTTCCAGAAGATTTGCCCTATTAACAATGGGAGTTTCATTTGGTGTGGTAGAAATAAAAGCTATTTATATAACCACAATATATATTCCATAGTTCTACTGTAGTTTTTCATTATCTACATAGAAGAAAAAATGAGAAGGAGCTGATAAGAATAAAATCATGACGGCAGTACAGAGATCTTCTTAGAGCCCTGCTATTTTTACAATGACCTTTTATCAAATGGCAATGAAAACAGTTACTAGACCACTCGTTCTTGTCATGGGTGTTCATACTATTTGTTCATGATATTTTTTTTAAGATTTATTTATTATGTATACAACATTCTGCCTCCATGTATGC
>LOJH01032261.1:5757-16594 GCA_001685095.1 Ellobius talpinus
CACACACACACACACACACACACACACACACACACACGGCATCATCAGCCTAATGATGTTTCAAAACAATGTTTAATGCTTTCTTAAAAGTGTCAGGTAAGTTATATTAAGTGATTTCAGCTAGTGTGAACTGGATATGACAAACTCTAAACACTATTCTCTGATTATTTTGCTCAGAAATGTAGAAACAATCTCATCTAGATCTTTTACCATATACATTGCTAAGCTGGGATCAGTAGTTGCCTTAGTTAGGGCTTTATTGCTGTGATAAGACTACATGACTACAATCAACTTGTGAAAGAAAGGGTGCATTTTATCTTACAGCTAGTAATCCCTCATCCAGGAAACTGAGAGCAGAATATCAAGCCTGAAACGTGGAAGCTGTAACTCAAGCAAAATAGGAACAGAATAATGATCTTCCCTGTGAGTTTTTGCAAAAGAACTTTAAGAACTAAGACCACAGTAGAATGAACCAGGGTGTAAGTTATTGTGAAAGTTATTGTGAGATATTTGATCACACTGTGAACCCTGAGACTGCATTAATTAAATAAAATCAAACTTGGGTCAACTAGTTGATAGAAAGTAGTCATTGAGAATCAACGAGTCAAGCAAATACATAGAAAGACACACAGGAAGCAGTAGAGAGGGACTTTGAGTGTCTCACTTTAAAGATATGCTTAGGGGTCATATAGACCCTCAGAGATATACTACGCATTGCTTTATTAACTTTAAATTTTTAAATGTTAATTAAACATAAGCAACAGCTGTGAGAGATACTGGACAATAGGCAAAAAACCATTGAATTAAACTTATATATTTTAAAACCTAATAACTGTTGAGGAATAATCTTTTTGTACACTGAAGATGGGTCACTTTTATTGGTGTAATAAAAATCTAAACAATCAATAGCTAGGCAAAATTTTCAAGCACAGAGGATTCCAGAAAGGAGGGCAAAGATGCAAGGAGACACAGAGGAAGCAGAAAAGCAAGATGGATGATACATAGGTGAGATAAACGAGCCTCAGGGTAGCATATATATTAATAGAAATAGGTGAATTTAAGTTATAATAGGTAGAAAAAACAAGCCTAAGCCATGGATTTTATAATTAATGATAAGTCTCTTGTGCCATGATTTGGAAGCTAATTGATGGAACAGTCAGACAGACTTGATGCACTTGCCCTCAGAATAGAAAACAGGATATGCATTTTGTTGGGGAAGAAATTCTACTTTTGTTTCCACAGAAGAATAAAAGGTATGGATACCAGCAAGATTGACAAAGATTTTATTTGAACAAGAGAGACCTCTTGATTAAGGAGAGGTGATAGTTCATCAAACAGTTTGAACTAATCAAAAAGAACAAAATTGCCTTTCATATTATTACAAAATATTTAGGATAATTAAGAAATGTTGGTTAGTAGTTAGTCAACTATAACAATCAAACATGTCGTCATATTAGGCATGTTTTCAAGCTTAAGCAGAGATACATTTTAGCTAGATAGGTGGTCTTCAAACACTTCAGAAATATCTAAGAGTATGGCCTTTATATACTTTTTTCATTTTCTTTTTCTTTTTTGGTTTTTCAAGACAGGGTTTCTCTGTTCTCTGTAGCTTTGGTACCTGTACAGGAACTAGCTCTTATAGACCAGGCTGGCCTCAGACTCACAGAGATCCACCTGTCTCTGCCTCCCAAGTGCTGGGATTAAAGGTGTATGACAACCCCCTGCAGAATTTGACATTTAGATGTTTAAATTACATAAGGCTTTTCATGACACTAAGACACATCTGCTCATGGCAGCACCAATCTAATAGCTAGTCAACCAATAGCTAGGCAAAATTTTCAGGCACAGAGGATTTTGAAGAGCCTCAATATGTAGTTTATTTCAAATTTCCAAATATTGTTTATAAATGTTTGTTTACATTTAAAGGGTGATACTTTATAGAGATTTGCATTGGTATGCACCTTGCTCTGTTGATACAAATTTTAGGTCAATTTTGTTACATATATATTTCTGCTTTTGATTAAGGTATTGTGTCTGTGAAGCTCATTTAAAAATGTAAGGTATAATTTAAAAATATAGGTTAATAGAGAGTCATCTATAATAGTCAAGCTTGTAGTCATATTAGTTAGGTTTTCTAGATGTACAGAGATATATTTCAAATGGATAAGGATTCTTCAAAGATCTTCAAAATATGACATTTAAGATGTTTGAAAACTTAAGATTTTCATGGCAATGAGACACATCTGCTCCTGGCAGCACCAATTATTTCAAGAGAAAAATTGGTATCAAAGAGGCTCTTTATGGAGTTTGCTAGCAATTTGGGCAAAAAACTGTTCTTTCCTGGATTGCTTGATATTATATTGTGTGACCTGGACATGCAGGACCCATGGAGAGATGGCTGCTGAGCTTGCCTAAAGGTGAGTTGGTCCTTTTGAGTTCCTGCTTCATTAAAGAGTCTGCTAGACATTCTGCAGGAAAAACAAAAAAGTGACTGACAAATTGCCAATATAGGTGAAACTGTCTTTAAAATTTCCTGCTTCATGGAAAAATCAGCTAGATACAATGGGACTCTAGGCTAAAGTTGAATGACCCAGTGGTACAGAAAAACTTTGGGTGACTGTCCAGATAGGGAGATGTTTCTGTCAATTTTAGAGTTTTGAAACTTGTTTATAATGCACTTCCTTTTACTTAGGTAATATCTCCTTCTGTGGTCTTTAATGAAGTTAAAAATAGTTATGATTATAGTTTACCTTAGTTATAATAAAATATAAAGTAGATATAAATTTTATAACTATAATTCTTGTTTGATCCTTATTTTGTTATATGTAATTTTACTAGGCTAAAGTTAAAACCTTCCTTTTTATTTAAAAAGAAAAGGGAAAATGGTGTGGGAAGTCCTTCTGTATATGTGTTGCTTTTATTGGTTAATGAATAGAGAAGCTGTTTTAGCCAGTGGATTAACAGAATAGAGCTACATGGGGAAAACTAAACTGAATGCTGAGAAAAAGAAGGCAGATTCAGTGAGATGCCATGTAGCAACCACCAGGGAACAGATGAGCTAGAACCTTGCTGGTAAGCCACAGCCACATGGTGCTACACAAATTAATAGAGATGAATTAAATTAAGATGTAATAGCTAGCCAATAAAAAGCTAGAAATGTGCTTAAGTGATAGGCCAAGCAGTGATGTAATTAATGCAGTTTCTTTGTGATTATTTCAAGTCTGGGAAGTCGGGAACAAACAAGCAGCCTCCTACAACACTGGCAGCACCAATCTACTTCAACGAAGATGACAGACATTGAAGAACCTCCATATGGAGTTTACTTCAAATGTGGCCAGATATTACAATAATTTCATCAAAATATTGACATCCAGGATGGCATTTTCGGGAGGCAAATATTCAGATTCTAGGGATTGGAACTTTATCTCAGGTAAAACAAAGTGCAAAGTGAGTCAGGTTTATAGGGTCAAAAGATATAAAGAAAAATTAAGGTCATATGTGGCTAATATAGCCATGAATATGTATATGATTTATTGCAGCAATGGAAAACACAGATAATCAAGCCTCCAATCTTAGAAACAAACCATAAAATAAAGAATGTTTTGTAAAAAATATTAAAAGGTACTATCAAGAACAGTCACAGATTGTTCAGATTGTACATAAAGAGGACACAACAGCTATTGGTCTTTCAAAAGTATCAGCTACACTACCTTTAAAATGGTTAATGGACAGACCCATGTGGATGGAACAATGGCCTTTGAAATTAGAAGAACTATTAGAAAAACTGGTACAAAATCAGCTAAACCCTCAATTGGAATTCTCCTATATTTGTCCTTAAAAAGAAATTTGAAAAATGAAGAATAGAAATGGATCTGAGACCTATAAATGAGGCTATCCAGTCAATGGACCATTTACATCCAGGAATCCCCTTGCTGTCTTTATTACTTAAGGGATATTCTATTATAGTGATAGTTTTTAAAAGACTGCTTTTTTCCCCTTTACTTTTATAAGAACAAGATAAAGGAAAGTTTACCTTCACAGTGCCTGAATAAGGACAGGTGATACAGTTTGGTCATTCAGTCTAAACTAACATAAAGACTAAAAAATTTCCTTCATTTTATCAGGCAAGAAAAAAATAAAAACAAATAATATTTTCAAATGATAATTTACCACAGACACACTTGCCTTTTTGATATGAAATAAAAAATGAATTCTCTTAAGCCATGTATCTTAATTCCATGTTAGAAAGGTAGACTGTAGATTTCTACATGGCCCACACTATTTTGGAATCAGCTTTTGTGTTTCTTCTTAAGTAGAGTGACTATTTTTGTTATTTGGTATTAAAAATACAATTAAGAGACTTAAACTATTCTAAGTGAATTCAAAGGGTTGCTATAATTCAACCTTGATTTTTAAATCTCTAAGACTATAGTGGTTTGAAGCTAAGATAATATATTTTAGCAGGGTCATGGTAGCCCATGCCTTTAATCCCAGCAGCGACAGTCAACTCTCTATAAATTAGCTGTTTTTTAAATTCTGGAATTACAGTGAACAAGACGGTTGTGGTTCATGCCTTTAATACCCTCACCCAAGGAAAAATTCAGATAAAATTCTAATTGGTATATTTGCACACTAGAGAAGTTCTTATTCATATTTCTAGATTAATGTGAAAATCTTTCTCCAGGGATACTAGAAATGCAGGTAATTTCTGATGAGGACAGGAACAAAGAGCAGCTTTTGAAACTGTCAGTAAGCTCTTTCCTGCACATGCAATCCTGACCAATATGGAACTACATCATACCTAATTATGGATACCATTTTTATTAGTGAATTGGAAACTGGGGACTCTTCATAAAGCAAAGATGAGTCCAGCAACATTTTCCTGTTAGTTTCTATTACAAAGGCTTTCCATATACAGAGGATAAATATTTTCTCCTTGAGAAACAAATCTGAACAATTTACATGGCATGGAGAATCTTATACTCAGTCATTACCAACCATATTGTGGTCAAAAAGCTACACATTTACAATGATATATTGGATCCATTAAAAGGCAAAGTCCCCTTCAAAAAATTTAACCATGGGAGGAAAGGTATTACAGTAGAAGTGGTACCTATCTGAATTCCTTCATGACTAGAATATGGTGTCACAGGGGTCTGTGTCTTCCTGAACTGAAGAAATAGTTCAGTTGCCTCTAAAATTCATTCCGTAAACCAACACCCATCCCCCCAAAGAGGCACCTATTGAACTGTAGTAACCAATGAAATGGTCCCAATATTTAGCTAACTCAATGTTACTGATAGTTCATCAGTCACTGACCAACTCTGAATATCAGACACACACTGGCACCCATGCCATCATCTTACTCAAGTGGCTGCCCTTCCACCTGACAACCAACAAATGTGGGCTAGAGTGTGGGAGAGCCCTGCTTTCAAACACAATCCAAAGATCTGCTTCAGACTACAAATTGCTCAGGACATTCAAATTTATATGTCCTGAGTTTATATTGTTGTGATCCAAGGTTCTGAAACAACCAAGCAGACACCAGAGGTCACCATAAGACAAGATTTAATGCAGGGCAGCACAAGAGAAAGAGGAAGTCAAGGGGATAATCAATTAGGGCCTCAGAACATACTCAAGAGCTGAAATGTGACCCCAAATTTGGTTGAAGCAAGTATTTAAACATAAAATTATAACTATTTGTTGAAAAGACACAATTGCAATTTTCACCAATCAAGATTTAAAAATTAGGGTCTTCCTTGTATGTTCTAACATTGTCAACCAGCATTCATTGCAAGATTTTCAGTCCAACCAATCACATCTGTTTGTTCTTTCTGTTGTTAGGAACAGCCGTGATTCTAGAGAACTAAACCTGCATAACAACTATGTCCATTGTTTACAGAGTAGGTAGGTCAGCTATTGGAAGGTTCTCAGCTCCCCTAGAACTTAGGAACCAGAACATTGCTTCACTTCACAGGGAAAATGGAGTCAAATCAAAATGGCAGCACTTAGGACAGGGTACTTTTGCCTACTCCCAACAATATAAGACTGACATGAACATTTTGCAGAACTTTGAACTCAAAAATAGTTAACACTAAGACTGCCAAGTACAACCTAGTTGGATATTGTAGAAAGCTTGGTAGAAACATCTTCATTATTATAAATAGTTTTACTGTGTTAGCATTAAAATATTACATTGTTATTTAGACAAAAGGGGGAACTACTCTAGCATATTTGATCACACTGTGAACCCCAACATTACAGTATTTACTAGAAAAACATGTTTCTAGTTGTGATGTCACTCAGTTCTAGAACACACCTTTAACGCAACATCCTTTTGCTTGAATGTCACAACCAGGATTAAAGACAATCAACCATAGGTCAGAAGCAGATCAAGCGACCAGTATTAGTCTGACTTTTCTTTAGACTACCTGAAATATTCCTTTGTACTGTGTGCAAATATGCTATTGCTGTGATTGGTTCAATAAAGGAGCCAACTGGCCAATGGCTGAGCAGTATAAAGTTAGGCAGGAAAGTTAAACTGAGAATAATGGAAAGAAGGGTGAAGTGAGAGGAATCACCAGCAGATGCATAGAGGAACAAGATGAGCAAACCATCCTGAGAAAAGGTACCAAGCCACAAGACAACATATAGATAAAAATTAGGGGTTAATGTAAATGTAAGAGTTAACTAGTAACAAGTCTGAGCTATTGACTGACCATTTATAATTAATATTAAGTTTCTGAGTTAATATTTGGAAGTGGCTGATGACACAGGAAAACTCTACCAATGACCACCAGCTCACAAGTAGCAACATAGACACTTACTATTAATTATGGAAGCTTGGCCTTAGCTTAGGCTTGTTCCACTAACTCTTATAATTTAAGTTAACCTGTTTTTATTAATCTATGTTTACCACATTGCTTTTTACCTTTTTTCATTCTGTATGTCTGACTTCCTCCATGTCTTGTTGTTGTTCCATCTTCACCTGATTATCTCTTCCTACTTCCTCTCTTTGCCTAAAAGTACTGCCTTTACCTCCTGCCTAGCTATTGGCCATTGAGTTTCTTATTACACCAATCATAGCACTACACCTTCACACAGTGTACAAATATCCCACACTACCCAGCTGATAAGAAATAAACAGAAAAAAACAGACAGTAAGAAGGGGTCAGGAAGACAGATAGAGAGACATATAGGAAGTAGAAGGGAAGGACACAGAGTTTGAGGAATCATGTTTGAGATAAAATGTACCTTTCTGGTATGTCAGTGGAGTAGGAAGTTCAGGTTTATGTTTTCTCTGCTTCTCTGAACTGGCAGGCTTTCACCACAGCATCTGGCTCCTGAGTGTTTACTAATAAAATTGAAAGATTGAGATTTTGATAAAAACAAAATACTTGTTCTCAATATAGAGCCACATTCACACTACACTATGAATATCACACTATACAGTCAAACCCACACTAGCATCCACTGTACTTTCATAATCAGATTTGTTCTTATTATATAATCACACCAGAATTAGATCACAGTGTAGGATAACACTCACACTGGAATCACACTTCAACATCACACAAACTTGGATTTCATTGTACACTCACACTAGGATCAAATTGGACTATCACCCCCATAGCAGTATCACACTACACAATCATACCTACATTGAGATCACACTAATGTAATATCATCAAGAATTCCTGGAAAGAAGCTGAATCTGCAAAGTGTCTGCAAAGAGGACTGACTTGTTAGAATTACAATGGTGTGGAGAATTTGGAATGTGGCCTGTCCAGGCACAAATTGCATTATCCCTAACTAGTTTTAACATCCTGAATAGCCATTTTTTACCCACCTCTGTGTCAAAACTAACATCCTGTGACTAAAAGATAAAAGCTTCATAGAATCTATTAACTTTGAAGACCCCTAGGTTTCACATACCCAAAAACTACAATTGTCACTACGCAGCATCTGAATCCTGTAGGAAAACTTCCCCCATTTCACTGTAAGCACCTCTCTGTTGCACTCATCAATATCAATGTACTTTAAACTTGTTTTGATTTATGTTCTTTTGTTCTGAAAAACTATAAAACTTAATGAAACTGCTTCTATATTAAAATATGGAATTTGGGTTTGCTAGTTAGTTTTATGATAATGAAACAAGTTGGTGTCATTTAGAAAAAATGTAAATGAAATGAAATTTTTGCCTTGGTCATGCTGAAGCACACATGGGCAGCTTGTGTATGGCAGTTCTGCTGAACTTGACTGTATTGGGTTTCATGGTCTAAGTTGATGAGGGTGGCTGACCAGGCCTCTTCCTCAAGAGGACACCAGATCTCATTACAGATGGCTGTGACTCAACATGTGGTTTCTGGGAATTGAAATCAGGACCTTTGGAAAAGCAGGCAGTACTCTACCTAAATTGAGAAACTGCCTCTACCATATTGGCCTGTGGGCAGGCCTGTAGTGTACTGTTTTTGTGATTAGGGTTTGACTGGGGAGGGCTCACTTCACTGAAAACATTGCTTCCCCTAGGTTCATGGTTCTGGGTGCCATAAGAAAGCAGGCTGAGCAAACTATACAGAGCAATCTAGTAAGCAGCACTCCCCAGTGGCCTCTGTATCAGTTTTTGCTTCCAAGGTCCTCCCTTGAATTCTTTCTCTGACTTCCCTGAATGATGGATTACAAACTGTAATATAAAACAAACTCATCCCTCCTCAAAGTCATCTTGGTCATAATGTTTTACTACAGCAGTAGAAACCCTAAATTAGGAAGGGATATCTTAAATATGTCTTTCTGTACCAGTCAAATTTGACTAAAGAATAATCTCTTATTCACTTTAAGTTAAGACCTGTTGTGGTTTTTGTTTGGTTTGTTTGGTTTTGTTTTTTGTTTGTGTGTGTGTGTGTGTGTGTGATGACACCAGTAAAACACACACACTGGGGAGCACTCTGTAGAGTTACTTCCACACTAGAATCATACTGTACAACAAGACATTAAAATGACATTGTACAGTCAAACCCACACTAGGATCATACAATGTGCATAGTTATACCCACAGCAGGATCACACACTGTACAGGTATATCCACACGAAGATTACACTGCATAGTCATACCCACACAAGAATCATACCATATGATTATAGATTTAAGCAGTGAAGACACAGCTGTTTTAGTGTTCCTAAATAGTGTTCAGTGAAAATGTAATTTAGTCTTCCAAAGTAGTGACAGTCATGTTTCAAGATTTAAGTTCTATAAGCCTTAATCTAGAAAGCAGGCCCACATGTTGAAATGCTGCATAGGGCTATTGATTCATCAGATCACTCTTCCTAGTGGATCTCTTCTTGCAGAGATATTTGAACCCTGATGATCTTTCCTTTTCCTCACCTTCAAATGATTGACTCTACATGTTCTACTAAACCTCTGCTCACAGATTTCTATTGTGATGAAGATTCAATTATTTCCTCCCATTAACATCAAAAGGAAGTTCTTGATTTATTTCTGTAGCTCACTTTTTGGTGACAGGTTTTTAATGAATGAATCATTGCTATATAAACCAAGCTGGATTCCCTTATGAAAACTCATTTTCTGTTTCTCACTACAAAATAAATTTTATATGGAAAAATTTTATGTGGTATTTTTATGATATTTGGTTATATTTGTGAGCAAGCTAAACTTTTTTCTGTATTAGTATCTTAGTAAAATTGGTTATACATCAAATATACCTATTGTGAATCTCTTTGCTTTTGTAATAATTCTTGGTTAGTCAATGTAGACCAATTTTATTACTTTAAAAAAAACTCTATTATGTCATGTTAAGATTCTGTATGTAATATAGATTTTATTTGATGTAATTTTTATCTAACTATTCATAATAAAAAATTCTTCCTCAGAATATTTTCATATTGAGTAGACAAGTTGCTATTAAAGAATAACAAATCCAAATTAGGAGTTTGGAATTATCTTCTATAACCAGTCAGGGCTCCCTACAGTGGTCCTGGCACATCAACCAAGTCACATAACCTTCAGCCTACAAATTTCCATACCTACAAGATATGCTTGGGTAATGGTGGCATCGAACTTGTGGGTGTGGATAACCAATGACTGGTCCAACTTGATGTCCATGTCCTGAGTGATAGTCCATGCCTAACACTGCATAGATGGCCCGGAACCATAGACAGCTCAGCTGAGAGACTCAGGTTAAAGTCAAATACAACCGTTTTTAAAAAGTTAATGGAATGATCCCTAATGATACTCTGCTATCCTCATAGGTCAATGCCTAGCCCAGTTTTCATAAAAGAGGCATCGTCCAACAACTGATAAAAATAAAGGCAGAAACCCACAGCCAAATTCTAGGCAAAGCCGGGGGAACCCTGAAGAAGAGAGGGAGAAAGATTTCTAGGAGTCAAAAAGGATCAAGGACACCATGAGAATATGTCACAGAGAATCAGCTGAGCAGGGATCTTAGGGGCTCACAGAGAATTGAAGTGACAAACATGGAAAATGTATGGGTCTGAGATAGGTATTTTATATATATATTAAGGTTGAGTAGCTTTGTATAGTAATATCAATAGCATGTCTGTTCATGGTGGTATCTATGACTCTTTTGCCTGAGCTCAGAATCCTTTTCTACATTATGGGTCACCTCATCAAGCCTTGATATGAGGGTTTGTGGTCAGTCTTAATGCAATTTTTTAAATTTTTTTATTATTATTACTAAAAAATTTACACCTCCTCTCCTCCTCCAAATTCCCTCCCCATCCTCCCCTCCCCCTCCCCCTACCTTTACAGTCCAAAGAGCAGTCAGGGTTCCCTGTCCTATGGGAAGTCCAAGGTCCTCCC
>LOJH01032262.1:21245-35720 GCA_001685095.1 Ellobius talpinus
AGGAAGGAAGGAAGGAAGGAAGGAAGGAAGGAAGGAAGGAAGGAAGGACAAAACAAAGAAACAAAAATGGAGCAATAAAATGGCATTCTGCTATTGCAGATCATGTCATTGTCTTGCTCTGCCCCTATTAAAGAAGCTTCTTCCTGCAGTGGAAGGGAACAAATACGGAAACTCACAGACATTTTTCATAGTGAGAAAGACCTTGGAACACTCAGCCCTAAATGGGATGTCTTTATCAAATCCCTCCTCTCAGGGCTCAGGGAAACCTGCAGAAGAGGAAGAGGAAAGAGTGTAAGAGCCAGAGGGGATGGGGGACACCAAGAAAACAAGGCCTTCTAAATCAACATGGTTGAGTAGATGTGAACCCAGAGACTGGGGCAGCATGCAGCAACAATACACATGGAGTCCTGAGCTGGAAAAAAAAAAGAGAAGCAGACACATGCCCCATCCCTACTCAGAAGCAATCTCCATTTGATAACCAACTACAAATGAAAACTTAGTCTCCTCCAAGGGAGTCTCACCAGGTAAACAAACTGCTCTGAAGGGTGGGGTGCACGCCCAGCAGTGGTGCCAACAGAAGTGCACTCAACAGCAACTTTGGAGGGTCCTTGTCTCATAACATCATGTCAAGGTTTTGCCTTTTTTTAAAATTTTGTCTTGCTAGTTTTTACTTTTTACTTTATATTTTTTCTTCTCTCTTTTTACCCTACAGATTTTTTTGTATATACATCATGGCTTCCACTTTAGTGTTTTTCTATAGGATTTCTGAGTGTGCAAATGAGGGGATGTCTGCTTCTTGTGCCTTCTCCTGGGCTCTTTTCCTTCTGTTTCTTTTTGCTCCATTCTGATGTGTTACTTTTTATTTTATCTTATTTTATCATTGTCCTTTAGAATTCTGTTTTCTGATGAGAAACAAGGGGATGGATCTGGCTGGGAGGAGAGGTAGAGAGGAACTGGGAGAGTAGAAAGAGGAGAAACTGTCATCCCAATATGTTATGTGAGAAAAAAATCTATTTTCAATGACAGGCAAAATAAAATAAAATAATTAAATAAAATAAATAAACCACAGTTGCCACTGCCCTTTGCCTCCGTTCCAGTAATTTGGTAGACTGTCTCACAAAAACCTGAAAAATGTTTACTTACCACTGTTCACTTCAAAAAAATAATCTCCAGGCTACAGGTGAACAGGCAGAAGGAAGAGCTGCTCAGGGTGAGGTGAGGGAGCAGGGCCAGAGCTGTGGAATCTCTCTCTCCACACAGAGCACCCTCCAGCCAGCTCCACTGGCCCAGAGTTGGGAATCCTTCCAAACACTGAGATGCTACATTTCTGAAAGCTTCTTTAAGTAGTCATGGCTAACTAAACCCTTGACCACAGATTATGGACCTAACCCTTACTCCCTTTCCCCTCTCTAGAAGTTAGGAGAGGGCTTGAGTTCTCCACCCTCAAATGACCCCTACCTATACTTGATCCCAGCCTCATCCCGAAGCTGTAAGGGGGCCCCAGTCACCAGCCATTTCATTGGCGGGAGGGAGAACTCTAACTTCGCAGAAAATTCCAAGGGCTTTTAAGTCTTTTTCCAGGAAAGTGGGACCAAAGCCAAATAGAGGCTTCATGACAGAGTTACCTCAATAGCACTCGATCCCTCAGGAAGGGGCCATCGCTACAGTTCTCTCTCCTCCTCTTCTACTTCAAGAAAGTCTCAGGATAGTGCCAGTGTAGCGCTTTGCTGATCTAGTTTAACAAAGGCAGGATAAACCTCACGTGCACATATTTACTCAAGTAAAAGTATACTAGTATATGGTATTATTTTTAATAAATGCATTTTTATGAAAACAATACTGTGCTGGGCTCAGGGATGTGCTGCAGAAGTTCCAGCTGCTTGAAAGTAGGTGGAGACAGAATTATGAGTTCCAGGGCGGCTTGATTAACGTTCAGAAATCTCTTCACAGGACCACTAAATAAATAAACAAACAAATAAATAAATAAATAATGCCAAAATGATTCATTTGTAAATTAAGTCAGAGTTATGGCTCATTTTATGTCATATCGGCAGAAGCTCAGCTAATAAAACATTACATCCTTCTAGGTGTGTCTCAGAGGGAGTTTTCTGGAATATATTAGCATTTTAATCAGACTAACCTAAATTCATCCAATCCCTCAGGGACCTGGATAGAAGAGAAGGGAAGAAGAAGAGGATTTTACCATCTTCTAGAGCCTGGGCTGATTACATCTTCCTCTGCATTCATATACCGGAACTGCGGGCTCAGGAGTCCTTTGGTGGAGGAGCTTTAAAAGCAGCCCAGGTTTAGTCTTCTGCCTTAGACTGTTGAATTACACCCTCAGCTATTATGGTTCTTGGGTCTCTATTGAGACTAAACTATAAATTCAGTTTCCCTGGTCTCTCATTCACCACCCAGGGCATAGTGCAGGAGTTCTGGGCCTTTGTAGCTTCATGAGTCACTGTCCATGATGAAGCCCTTCTTCTAGCTAAGACAACCCAGCTGAAGAACCCTAATACAGTCAACACTGTAAAACTCAGTGTCAGCTTAAGGCAATATCCACTTATTAGCTCAGAGCAGCCCTGGTATTCACCAAACCAACTGTCAAATTTGGGAAATAGACAAAATATTCCTCTATACAGAAAGAGGCTACGGCGTCCAAGAGACCAGCACTTAAGTTGACTCAAAGCATTCATAGCAGCGAGCAGCAGACTTGGTGTCACTGGATAAGGGGAATCAAGATGTATGAAAGAATAACTCTCGTCATATGATAGCCATGTAACTCCTGTGCCTCTGAGAAGCAGAAGTACACAGCAGTCATCATGTTTTGGCAAACTATCGACACCTGTTTTATGAAGTTTTCTATTTAGTACATATCCTTTTGTGTAAGGTAGTTTACAGTAAAAATGATCCAATGGTTTCATGGAAAATAATTTGTTTGACTTAAGCAGACCAAGGGATAGAACTCAAGCATGAGGTTGAGTGCACTAGAAATGTGATGGGGGTCAGAAAGAAAGAGACCACCGCTCCAAATGAAGTGTCTCAACAAGGCAAAACTGGTCTTCAGGAGGTTGTGCTCAAAAGAACAAGCCCAGGGGTCAGGAAGAGCACTTGCCTCCTATTCTAACACAGGTGGCAGTTGTCCTTTAGGCTTTGGCTGGGCTCTGACCTGATAGTCTTGTGGTTGGCTAGTTTTAAAAGAGTTAGCACAAAGAAAGGGAAGGGGAGGGAGCAGGGGATCCACTCAAATCCCAGCACCTTCAAGGAGACAAGGGCTTTACCAGTTGGTGGTGAATGAGTAAGACTTGCAGAAAAGTTTTACAAGGTAGGGAGATAAAAAGGTTTGAATCCTTGTCATAAATACAAGTTTTTACACCATTTGGTAGAAAAGACTAGGATTTGATGATTCTCATAGGCATGAGAGGGGAGCAGATCTCAGGACCCAAGGATATTAACTTGCCTTAGTAAACTCTTAATGTTGGTACTGAGTCCAATAATCCCCAGAAAAGATTTCACTAGTGTACAGTTGGTGGACAAGGTCCTTAGGGAAAGGTTGGGGGTTTCAGGTCTCCCTTACTCACATGCTACCGTATGAGCAATTACTTAGCTAACCATTTAAAAATGACAAGTGAGCCATTGTACACAGCACCACCCTCAACAGAAAGGAGTGCAGTAGGGCCGCCTCAGATGAGAAGGACAGAAGCTGGTGCCTGAAGTCAATCCTCACAGGACACGTGACCATTAGGTTACTTACTCAAACACTGAACCATCTCTTTTCTTCACGGCCAAGTTGCTCAACACTGGCATGGGGTAGTATGATGACAGAGACCCTTTGAATGTTCTTGGCCTCCTTAAAAAGACATTCTAAATGGTCTCAGAAGGTAACCCACGGACTAAATACTGCAGCTAAAGAGAGGGACATGCCCTGAGCGTCAACATAAAAGTAATACAAACTGGGGTAGAGACAGAAGCCTAAGTGGCAGGAAGTCACACATCTGACAGAGTACGAGAAAGCCACACCTTGCAGAGTAAGGAGGTTACAGCAGGAAATGAAGAAGCACAAGGTGCCCAGGGCCTTTGTTACTCTTAATTTTTGTTAAGAAACTACAAAATTGATCCCCTGAGAGGGGGCCTGAGAGGCCCTTGGCTGCAAATGTGGCCCACCAGCCATTCCTTAGAGCCAACTAAGGAGGAAATATTTAACCTTGCTATTATTTGGTTTAGCAGCTAAGACCTGCTCAGGGTAGCCAGAACTCTGAGGCAGGAGGAATAACTAACTGACTTATGGCTGTCAGTTTACCTTTAGTTCTGTAGCACCCAGTCATTGCTTCATCTTTAACCTTGCAATGAGCTGCAAGCAGCCTGTGGCTCCGTATCTCTTACCAGACCAGAGTTGGTTCACTCCAATCTAGCCAGGGAAGGAAGCACTTGGGAAAGTGCATCAAAGAGCTGAGAGTTTCCACCGTAATACCTGAGATCTGTCTCCTTATGAAGGTTTTAATTCCCTGTCTATGGAGTGTTACTAACCAATGATCCTGCCATTTGTTCCAGAAGAAACAGACATATTGGTATCCCTGTCTCACAGGGTGCAAAACAGAGATGGCTGCAGAAGGCCCTTTAATTCCCTTTCTTCCTGCCTAGACTCCCCTACCAACATGGAGTCCACTTGCGGTATCACACCCTTGCAGCACAAGTCATCACAGGATGCAGGACCTCATCCTTTCAGAATTATGCCTAGCACACTGTACACCAGTGGCCCTGGGAAACCAGGTAGAGGCATAGATTCAGACATCATGCCAAAAGGTAGAGTCCACTCCTGCAGACAGCCCTGATGCTTCCATCACCAGCTGGCCGTGCCCCAGTGCGCCACATGACTTTAATCACAAAAGGACGTCCATGAACGACTTCAACTCTCAGGCAGTCATCTGATGGGGCTGGAGGCAAAGAGTCACTTCCCTGTGTCTGTGTTTGTATCATCCCCACAAGAACAAGGCAGACAGAGGGTGAATGATTGACCACCTTCTTCTCCCTGGTAGAAATCCTAACTTACTCTTCAGGATTAACAATGAAAAACTTCTATTGTTCAGAGGTACCTCATTCTATGTTAATAAAGCTGTTATCATATTATCAGCCAACTAAACTAAGAGCCACTTGGGAAGCATTTAATAATGACATTGCTTACAAACGACCAGGGAACCACAGAATTAACTTGGATTTCACCAAAGAAAACCATGAAAATTAAAAAGAAAAACACCTAAGAATTATAAGGGGAAATGGTAACACAACAAAATCTCTTAAAAATATATAATAAGAAAATATTGTTCCTGTAAATTATACTTAAATTCCATACATGTGTATATGGACATGCTGCATTGCATAGATACACTTATAATTAATTACACATGTAAATTAATGTTATACACAATAAGAGGAAAAATTATAACTCTTCCTTTTGTAGAAACTCAAACAACTTTTAAAATTCCTTGACTTTGTATTTGGGGTGTGTGTGTGTGTGTGTGTGTGTATGTGTGTGTGTCTTGAGGTAGGGTCTCACAATGTTGCCCAATCTAGCCTGCAATCCCTGTCTGTCTCAGCCTCCAGATTGCTGGGATTACAAATGTGTGATATCATATGTAACAAACACTGATCTTTTTAAACAAAATGCTGCTCAATTCTGGGCACACCAGATTCTCTTGGTTTTTTTTTCTTAGATTCTCTCGCACTTTGAATCATTCAGTAGCCATGTTGTAAGTTCCAACTATTGGACTATAAACAGAAGTTACTTTCATTAGTTTTCTGATGTTATACAACAAACTTCCACCAATGTGTCAGATTAAAAGTATATTCATTTTCTTAGGTTACAGTTCCTTGAGTCAGAAGGCTAGGCCAGCTCAAACAGATGCTCTGCTCAGGAGTCAAGATGTTGCCAAGCCTAGGCCCTCACCTGGAAGCTCGGGCGAAGCATCCTTTACCATGTAGGCTCTTGGTAGAATACAGTTTTTTGTTTGGTTGGTTGGTTTTGTTTTTGTTTTTGTTTTTGTTTTGCTTTGTTTTTTAAATCTGTATATGGTCCCACTTTCTTTGCGGACTCTGCCCACTGGGTAGTCCATATGCCATCCCACTCCCCCACCCCTTACCGCAATGCCAGTCCTGATCATCCTTCCAGTTTTCCGCAGTTGCTCTTCTGCTGTCAACAAAAGACAATACCTGACCTTTTGTTTGAGAATTTCATACATGTATACAATGAGATACAATTATATGCCCCTTGCATTCTTCATTTCTCACTTCTGGTTTACCCAGTATTCTCCTAACACTTCCACCTCCTGGCTTTTTGGTTGGTTCCTTTTTCCTTTCGATAATCCACTGAGTCTAATTAGTGTTGCACATGTGTGAATGTGTATGTGCCCATCCATTGGAAAAAGGGAAACCTACCATACCACACCCTCAAGGAAGAGTGAGCTCCCAGCCACTCTTAACTACCCATAGCTTCTGGGTAAGGGGTGTCACCTGAAGATCATCTCCCCAGTCTATGATGGATCTTTGCCTGGCTTGACTTTATTCAGGTCTTGTGCAAGTAATCACAGTTCCTGAAAGTCTGTGAAGGCCATGGCCATGCCACATCCTGAAGGCAGCACACTTCCCCCTGCAGATCTTATAGTATTTAAGCTTCCCCTCTGTGATGTTTTCTAAGCTTTGGGAGTTGGAGTAGGAGGGTGTATGATAAAGATGTCCCATTAAAGAGGAGTACTCAGTCTCCTCCCAGCACTTTGGCTAGTTAGAAGTCTTAGCATTGACTGCAGCCCACTACCAAAAAAAGTTTATCTGACCAAGGTGGAAAGTAATCCTAGTCTATGGGTAAAACATAAACATTTTGAAGGCAATTCACTAACATCACCACTAAGCAAAACAACAATAGTAGGTTCCAGTCTAGGACATCTGACCTTTGCAGCCATGACTTTTAACCAGGATTATAGTGATGGGCATGAAATTGGCTCCTATTGGAGCAGGCCTCCAATCTAATCAGAAGGCAGTTGGTTATATCATAGCAGTGCGCCACAGTTGCACCAGTGACACTTATTGCCTGGTAGATAGAGATTATAGTTCAGCACTGGGTAAGACCATTATTTTCTCCCCCAGGAGACGGCATAGTACCTTCCAGAACTATGAAAGCTAGCTGGCAATGCCCTGTGATTTAAAAAGCTCATATAACCATATAGTCTTCTTTCTGCATAAAGTACCCATATTTGGAATGACATCTCTTATTGAAAGCTGTACCCACATAAAAAGGGAAGAAGACTCACATAAAACCCTGGCATACAAAATATCCATGCTTTCCCAATATTCTCTTCCCTTGTAAACCATGTGACAATGACAGCAGACTCCATTCAGAATCACCCTGGGTCCCTGGACCAAATAATAGAAAGTTAGCAAAAGGGATCTGATCAGCCAAGTCCCACTGGCTTAATCAAGTCATCTAGATTAACACAGTCAAACTGGATAAAGTTTAGATTACAAAACCAACACACTGAAAGTCAGGCCTGGAAGAGCATTTTCTACAGTGATAAAGAACCCATAGAACTAAGGGGATCAGGAAGATATCAAGTTCTGTGGGGGAGGGGAGGCCAGAGGACACCTCTAATGTCATTCCTCAGGAGCCAGCCACCTTGCTATTTGAGTCAGGGTCTCTCATTGGGACTAGGTATTCTTGCTAACTATAAAGTAACCAGGAAGTCCCAGGAACCTGCTTGTATCTGCAGTCTCTGCACTGGCATTGCAAGCTTTTTCTTTTCCTCCATATGTGTGTTGGGATCCAAACTCGGGTTCTCATGCTTACACCACTCAGGCACTTTACTGACTGAACCACTTCCCAAGTCCTCTAACCAAGTTTTGAAAGAAATTTTATTGCCTGTGGTGTATGAATATAAATGTTGTCCTCAGGCCTGGGTGTTTGAACACTTGGTTTGAGTGATGCAGCCTTGCTGGAAGGAGTATGTCATGGAGGGCAGGACTTTGATATTAAAAACCTCACATCACTTTTAATTTACTCTCTGCTTTGCACTTGGGTTTGAAGATGTGAGCTCTCAGCTCCCTGTCTCTGCTGCCACACCTGCCACTTGCCGCTAGGCCTCTCCTCCACAAAGGACTTTTATCCTTCTAGAACCATAAGTGAAAATTTCCTTCATATACCTTGCCTTGGTCGTGGTGTTTTATTTCAGCAACAGAAATGCCACTAATACGGGACCAGTTATCCCAGAACCAGGAGCAACTAATACAGGACCACTCAGGCAAGAGCCAGGAGCCACTAACACAGGACCAGTCAGCCTAGAGCCAGGAGTCCTGAAAACAACCCCTACGCTTACATAAGCCGGGGAGGTGAATGGAAAATCACACATCTCCCACAGACGCCAGACCCCTGCTACTCTCACTACAACAGATCAAATGTGAGAAAGAAGAAAGGAATTCTTCCCAAATTATGGGTTGATGGAGAGCAGTTACTGTAGGGGCTGGGCCTTCGCAGGGTTGACTAGTAGGACATCAGCAGGAGCACAGCAGGAATGAACTGCCGTGACTCATTCTGTCCTTTCTCAGTGGACATGTTCACGGGGCACAGGCCATCTTGTACATGGTAAAGTGTGGGTAGCCAATGAGTTCTGTGTATACAAAAGCATTGCACCTGATATTCAGGTATTTCTTGGCACTATAAAATTGCCATGACTACAAGTCTTGGGGAAAGTTTTCATTATAAGAAATATATCTCTATCTGTTCTGAACAATGAAGTTTAAAAGAGGACATTTAGAGCTAGCGTCCTAGGAGCAAGGACGTTCTTCTAAAGTGTTGCGTTCTTCTCCACGCTCCGCCCTCTTATGGAGCAGCTGACTGAACATTTAAAAGGATACAGAACAAGGCTGCACAGTTAAAAGAGCAAACAGGGAAAGGGTGAGGGGCAGGTCAAGGCAGCCCACTCATTTCTTATCAACACAGTCACTGGATGATCTAGTCTTAAATTCAGCATTAAGCTAGCCAGGTATCCATTTTGAACACGAACATGGTTCTGAACCTCTGCCTCCTCAGCCAGTTATAATTGTGCGTATCTCTTTATATTTCCTGAACTACATTCTAAACAAAACTCTGAGTTCCTGGGAGCACCAGACTCTACAAGCAGCACTAAAGGGTGAGCAGAATAAAATCTGCTCTACAAGACCTAGTTTCCATTCCCCTAATTATGATGCCCCTTGCCTCACACAATAACTGTCTCCAAAACAGAATATTTTTAGGTCAGGTCTTGCTGTCTCCAATAATATTGTAATTAATTTGAAAGGCACTCAAAACTTTCCTAACTAGATTAAAACCAAAAACACAGAAACAACATTAATGAATTACCATGAAGTAAAAGATTTCCAAAAAAATAACTGAATCAGACTTCAGTCAGGTAGAGCCATAGCCTCAAGGGAAATTATTTAGTTACTAGATCCACCATCCAATGTCAAGTGTATGGGTGAGTGTGACCTTATTAACAACCTATTAAAAAAAGGAAAGAAAAAAAAGACAAAAAGATGTTCAAGTCCACCTCACCATACAAGCACAGCACTCACACAAGCATTATGTCATCCAGTCCTAGAATCTCCTGGAAGGTCTCTTTTATTTGGCTGCCCCTAAAATTAGTTCAGAGAAGGCTACATGTAGGTCAGGTACTGTCAAGTCCAGTTAGAGAAGACGGATGGATTCTGTCCTAAAAATATGATCAGTTTCTCACCCTACATTTTTACTTTGTGGAGGAAGACAGAGATTAAGAATGTATCTAAGAAGCTGCTGACCAGCTAAGCACCCTATCAGGAGAATTCACTCATAATGTTTGGCATATAATTTTACAAAATAAACGGGGCCACAACAGCCTATTGGCATACTCACCAAAAGGATAGAGGCACAGGAGCCCTGGGCCAAGCAATAAATGAAATTCATGCTTTCAATGCGACAGTGAGTTTACTGCACAAAGCAAGCAATTAAGAAAGTACAATTTTAATGTATAAAGTCAAAACTGAGTATTTAATTAAGTACCTTAAGAAGTTTAATGTTTCCTAAATCAACAAACGCATAAGCAGACTTATAGAAAATATTGTATGGGAAATGACATGAAAGCATGAATAAATGAATTTAAACAGAAAGGCCCAGAGCACCAATGGAATCAAGGTTGCTCAAGTGAAATATCCTAGTGTGACAATATGACTTTGTCAAGTCACACCCTGCCCAGATGAGGGTTATCATTAAAAATGAAAAACCAGACGACACAGGTCAATGCAGGAACTGTGGTTCGAGCATATGCCCAAAGAGCTCATACTATAACCTCAATACACAGCATTGAAAGGTGGAACATGGGGGAGGAAGTGGATCACAGGGACACGGTCCTCAGGAGTGGTTTAAAATTCTTCTCTCATAAATTCATTCCCCCTCTTGAGAAACTGGGGGTGTCCTGGGAGAGACAGCTGTTAAAAGAGAGGCTGTCCTTTCGTTTTGCTTCCCAATACATCCCCCGGCCCCCTGATTTCCACCATGAGTTAAGCATCACAAGCCCTCAGCAGATGCAGCCACATAATCCTGGATTTCCCAGCCTGCAGAATCAGGAGTCGAAATAAGTCTCTTTCTAAATTACTCAATACCTGGTATTGTTGCAACAACAGAAAGCAGAGTAAGGTAACGGGCACATGTTTGTCTCGGCGCAGATGACTATAACAGAGCACCAAACTCTGGGAACTTACACAGCCTAGGTATTTATTTCACACAACTTGTGAGTCTAAACAAATCAGAGATCAGGAAACCAGCACATGTTTGTCTAATGGAGACTCGGTCTGAGGATGGTATCTTGTTGCTACACCGTCACTGCGGCAGATTGGAATGGGGGCTCTCTCCGACCTAGAGGAGCAGTAATCCCATGCATGAGGGTGGCATGCTCAGACTTAATCACCTTCTAAGTCCCATCTCCTAATACTATCTTATTAGCAATTAATTTTCAACACATGAATTTGAAGTGGGGACCAATCAGACTATGGCAATATCCTACCAAACTGACTTTTAAAAAAAAAGTATATCTGGGCCCATGCAAAAGAAAATTATATAGTGCTTAGAGATAGAAATGTCCCTCTAAACATTGAATCAAATGCAATATTAAGAAAACTATAACAAATCCTTTTATGTAGAACAGGCTGCTCTTCTTTGAAGTGTATCCTCCAAAAATGTTTATGTTGAAAGTCTGGCTCATTAACTCAGAATGTGACCTGACATGAAAATAAGAACACTGCTAATAGGGTCCTACTGGAGTCAGTGAGCTCCTAATCCAACGTGGCTGGTACCCTTATAAAACAGAAACTTGAGCACAAGCACAGACAGTCGTACCATGTGCACATGAAGACAAGATCGAGGCAATGCATCTACAAGTTAAAGTCAACCAGACTGTCAATAGAGCACCGGAAGTTGGAAATGAGGCCAGGAACAGTGCTTGCCTGGTGCTGTCAGAGGGAGCATGGCCTTCCTGAGGCATTGTCCTCAGACATCAGCATCCAGGTGATTGGGTACATTCCCATTGTTTAGGTCGCTCAGTGTGTCGTGCCTTGTTACGTAAAACCTAGCAAACTAACACCATGGTCTAAAACAATTTACCCTGTAAGACTTTCTTGTGATGGCATACAGTATGAAGTATGCACAGATACCATGTATGTGCCACATCAAACACATGAACATGAGGTAAAGGAAAAGAAATAAGGAGTTGTGTCATGTTAACGAGAACAAAAGCTATCATTACATAGACTGCTGCAAATTTAAACAAGGTTTTAAACATTGACATTGCTGTTCATAAAAATAAAACCTCAGTATAAATAAAACTCACTGAAGGCAGGACAATACTGTCCATTTGTCCTTTTTTACAATAAAAATTATTTATTTTAATTACATAGTGACTATCGACAACAGGGAGAAATAATCAATTCTGATATAAGAACTATCAGGACACACTCTAACCAACCAGGAATCCCAAACCAGTGGTACTGATGCTGAAGGTGTATTATTTTATTAACAAAATCCCACCTGCTCCTGGATAACATAAACAAGAAGCTCAGTCCCACAGAAAGGTGACATGTCACCTTCCACTGACCAGCATGGCAGTCCTCAGCAGCAGCAGCTCTGGCCTGACACTTCCTCTTAGCTAAGGTAGGATTCAGGAACGGGCGAGTGGAGGGGGCACGCTTCAAAGGCAGGGCATGACTGCTTCCCTCAAACCTCTGAGCACACACACACACCAACCCTGGCTTTACACACCCTCCAATACACATCCAGGCACAGGAGAGTAACCTTTGCCTCACATTTTTAAAGAACAGGCTCCAAGAAGACTGTGTGTTGCTTCACCTTTGAAACAAAAGGCTTTTTTTCCAGAGAGGAAGAAAATGATAGTGACTACGCATCTGGGCTCAGGATGGTAAGCAGCAAGTTCACCCCTAGGAGAACTCCTCTAGGCCTGGAGAGAGGCTTCCATTTCAGAGCTGCACAGAACCTCAGCAGTAACTGGGATGAGTCAGGTAATTACCAAATCTACACGATTTGCTCTCTATTACCAAGTCTACAACTTCTAGCTCCAGCTGTGTCCTGGTGTTTCATTATTACCAGTGGAAGGTATGGTATCTGACACTAACGAAATTACCCTTAATGATAATAGCTATCACTTATTAAGCAATTTCTATGTATACTCTACAAATTCATTTTTCCATAAACCCCTGAGAAATGAATGCTAGTCTCATTTTTAGTTCAAAAACTAGCTTGCTTAAATTCAGAGATGGTAGAAAGGGGATAAAAATCTTAGCTTTTCCTTCTCCAAAGCCAAAGCTCCTAAATGCCTTGTCGTCGAAAAAGCATTGAATGTTGGTAAAATCAGTGCTTCTGTCTAATTTAGAACTATGACAACTACCGATTTTTTTTTTAAAAAAAATGTTATTGGTGATATCAAGGACATTCTAGCACAGACTGGTTCTGTAAAACTAAAAATGTGTCAGAAGTCAACAATGTAATTGATTTTACATTTCTGGTAGGGAGATTACAGACAATTCTAATGGGAAAACCAAAAAATAATATCGTTAGAAAGCCTTCCTAAGAGGGCTTTTTCCTGCGTTTCTAAATTGTCCGAACTAATTAGATGAAGGCGAAGTCAGTGGTGACAGCGGAGATGTTTATGGCTGAACTTCACCTGGCATCTGTGTCTCAAACTTAAGGAATGCAGCCCTCATCTTTTCTCTGTGTTGTTTTCCATTCCTGCTGCTGGGGTACTCAAGAAATGAGAAATTACAGAAACCGCAGTATGAAAGCTATCTTACGATAAGGACCTTAAAGGCTAGATTATGCAAAAGTATTCAATGGTTTATCGATAAAGTCTTTTGTTGCCAAATATGTCTTAAAATTGAACTTGTTCCAAATGAATAAAAGGATTGTAATTTTGCGCATTATGTAAGAAATGGGTCACATCATCAAATATTTATGTATATTTTCTCTTTGTAAAATCCTTCAGAGGGTCCCAATGAGATTTAAATTACGAGGGTCAGGATTAAATGTACTTAGTCACATTTTATTAGCCCCACGCAGAAAATCTGGTACATCTAGCATACGATTCGCTAAAAATAAGCAGACTGATTTTCAAGTTTTTAACAACGGAGTTATGGCTTGGCAGTCAAATCCGTGGGGAAACTTGAAAGCCACGCACACCACTGATCAAGTCGTGGCCTCAGATGAGCTTCACCAAGGAGTTCTCCAGGGAAAAAGTTAATGCATGCAAGCTCCTTGAAGGATCCACAGCCTCCCATGCCTGGAGCCTGGGGAGGCCTGGGAAGGAGAGGTTGGGGAAGGCCCAGAGCGCAGGGCGCAGAGCCCAGAGCGCAAAGCTCGGGCACCTCCGCAGCCTGGACCGCGAACACCGCTCCAGCCAGGACATCTTAGGACAGTGGGGCACACCGCACCGCAAGGTCACCGCAACAGGGCGACTTTACATAATTTCCCGCCGCGCCGCCAGACACCTGCGCGCACCCTCCGTGCGGCACCCGAGAGCTGCCCTGCGGGGACCGACCGCTTGGGAACCCGGGTGGGGAGCCGGGACGGCAGGGACCCGGAACGGTGATGCCAGGGACAGGGAGCTGGGGACTGAGAGCCGGGGTGGCGGAGATGGTGGGGACTCGGAGCGGGAAGAGGAAGCAGGGATGCGGCGGTCAGGGAGCAGGGTCGGGGGGCGGAATCTTGGAGCGGAACCGCGGCGTAGCGCCCCGCGGGGACCCGACCCCCGCCAGGGAGGGCTGAAAGGAGCGGGCAGTCCGTCCGCGGGGCCACCCCGCCCCCCGCACACCTGCACGCGCCCTACCTGAGTGGCTTTGTGGAACTGCTTCTTCAACCCTGCCACCGACATGATGGGATGCGGGAGGCGGCGCGGCGAGTGGCTACGGGCGCGGAGA
>LOJH01032264.1:0-16593 GCA_001685095.1 Ellobius talpinus
GATCCACCTGCCTCTGCCTCCCAAGTGCTGGGATTAAAGGCGTGCACCACCACGCCCACCTGGACTGTCTGAAACAAAAAGTACCGGTATTAACTTCCAACTCTCACAAGTTGGTGAGCAGGCTCACACTCTTTTACAAGGGAGTAAATTGACACGTGGAGTTAGCTGTCTAGCCTCGGGTTCTCTTGGAAAAAGGCAGTAGTTTCCACCCCAGGACCCATCATGTTTCCAGTTTTGTTTGTCAAGACATACCTGTGGAATTTAGCTTGTGTGTGCCCACCCACTTCCTTGGCATAGGGTGGACCAGCACGATTTTCTAACCAGGTGTTTGACCCTCAAATCTTTCTCTCCACAGGGGATCCAATTTTGCAGTTGTTGGAGAGCCGGAAGGGAGATCGCGAGGCCCAGGCCTTCGTAAAGCTGAGGAGGCAGCGAGCTAAGCAGGCCTCCCAGCATGCCCCACACCTGGGACGGTAGCCATGGAAGTGAAGCCTGGAAGTTTAGGGTCTTCTTGACAGAGGGAAGGAAGCCGCCCTTCATTCTGGGGTAACACAGGGAGAGCCAATAGGCAGAGAGCCCAGAGTTCTTGCCAGAACAGCCCTTGGTGCTGGAATACCATGGCCAGTATTTATCTTGTTTTTAAGACTGGGTTTCTCTGTGTAACAGTCCTGGCTGTCCTGGAACTTGCTCTGTAGACCAGGCTGGCCTCAAACTCAGAGGTCCGCCTGCCTCTGTCTCCTGAGTGTTGGGATCAATTAAAGGTGTGCTTCACCACTGTCTAGATGGTTATCATTTCTTGTCCCTCCCCCTTTTGCCCTGGTCTCAGCGTTCTCTGCCATATTCCAGCACAGAGGAGTATTTCCTGTCTCTGCTCCTCCCTCCAGAAAAGCTGCTTTGGGAAAGGTATCATTGAGGGCCATCTGCCTTCAGGGACTGCCAGTTCCGGCTACTGGGGCAGGGTCCAGGCAGTTGGGACCAGGGCTGTGGGCAGACTTTAGAGGGTGAGAGGATCCTGTCAAAGCGGCCCTGGTGCAGGAGGTGAGAACTGTCAGGAAGCAGGGTTGGCACAGATGGGGCGGCAGCAGAAAGGACAGTTTGGCTGTCTACAGAATAGGCTTCCTCCCTCAGACAGCACCTGCCACCTAGAAATGTTCCTAGTGAAAATAAAAATAAAACATTACCCACTGCCCTCGGAGAGTCTATAGTTGGCTCACAGTGGGCCCAGAAGAGCTGTCAGGCCCTGAATGCCTGCCTCCTCCTCAGAATACAGTGCACACCCCACCTAGCTCCTGGAGCCCCTGTGACCACGAAGCAGAGATCAGCCCTGGAGCAGTCGGCAGTGTGTATTAGGAGCTGGGTCTCCTACCGGTTCTAGGATCAATCTCAGGCTGTCAGACTTGGGTGCTGTGCGCCTTTACCGCTGAGCCACCTTGCAGGCCTCAGCCATGACTCTGAACACACTTTACCTAGCAGTTACTGTGATTGCTCTCCAGGACAGGGATCTGGTGTTGGGGGGACCATGAGGTTGAGTAGCTGCTCTGGACAGCAGGGTGTGTGTGAAGGGTCTCCTGAATGTTGGCAGTCAGAGCTTCAGGCCTGGGGGTCGTCAAACTTGACCCTGATAAACTCAGTCTGCACACACAAATAGGAGATGGCGAGCCTAGCTGAGGTCAGGCAGAACACCTGGCTTGGGTGTGGGGAACAGAGTAAAAGAGTTTATCTAAGGCAGGATACTTCCTCAGTGCGAGGGAGGGGGAGGCAGGGGACTCCCTCAGTGACACACTCCTCCTTCCTGTCCCTGTCACTTTTCGGAGACCAGCAATAGTGCATCAAAGAACCCTGGACAGGAGGCGCAGAGTCTCGGAGGTCGGTCTAGGCTGACAGCCCCCACAAGGACAAGCCCACTAGGATGGGCCCAGGGACACTGAGCTGCTTCTGGGCCTGGACAGACTCCGGGTCCTTTCAGCTGTCTCCACGGGAAGTCTGGATGGTGTCATCTGCTGACCCATTTCCCACATAAACACGGCACTGCAAGTTCATGGTTTATTTCCAATAAGTTTGTTGATTTTTGCATTTTTGTAAAAAAGGAGAAAGTGTTCACTTAATTCTTTGAAAGCCCTTTCGTGCTGAGCCCAAGGGAGGGGCCTGGGCTGGGGCAGATGTTCTGTAGCCCTCTATAGCCCACTGGACACCCAGTGCTAGGAACAGGGTTGCCTCCCTCTACCCACTCTGCTTTCCCATTCCACTGCATCTCTGTACAGAACAATTTTTAAAATTGAAGCTAAACACAATATACATTGGACAGGCACGCACACACATGCACACAGGCGTCTGCCCACAACGGCAGTACGTCAGCCGCACTCAAAGAGCACCAAGGAATGCATACAACGCCTCCCAGGAGGTCCTCAGACTGCACTCTTCCCAACAATCGCCCTGCTAGCTGCCAGAGGGAGGGAGCCACCGGCCCTACAGCCATGTGCCAGAGGGAGGGAGGCAGGGACAGGTGAGGGCAGTGCCAATCTGACAGGTGACTGTGGGGCCAAAGAGGCTGTCCTAGAGATCCCAGAAGAAATGATCAAGGAAAAGACCAGGCTTGCAGATCCTGAGGGACAGAGCTAGGCCTTGACCCTTGAGGAGCTTCAAGGGCCCAGGTATGGGAGTGGGATGAGCCTGCAGCTTTCGCCTGCCAGCTTCATGGCTGTCCCCAGGGTTAAAGACATATTTGGTAAAACCAGGAGCTAGGCTGACTTAAAAGTCTCAGGCCTCCCGAGCCCTCACAGCTGGGAGCTGGGAACTTGAGTCCACACAGTGACAGACCCTGGCCTGGAATGCAAGGTGAACGGAGCCTGCCCTCCCAGCTTCCCATCCTTCCCTGCTCTGGCCCCAGGAAGAAGTTAAAAATAGTTAGTTCTTACATAAAAAAAGAGACAAAAACATATTCACTGCCAAAAGGCCAGTGGGAAAAGAGGGGACTTTGTCTCTGAGCAGGAAGGATGAGGAATGGACAGGAGGGGACTGCAAAATAGTCTTTCTTTAAAAAGTGCTTGGTAAGTCTGTTTTAAAGTGTGTGTCTTTATCTATGTCCAGAAACACACACAGACACTGTGCACACGCTGGCACCACACACCCGCACACAGAAATGTATACATGTACACAATCATATACATACATACATACGTACATACATACATACATACATATATATACTTTAAAAAGTCCTAGGTGAAAAGGTCTGGGCCCAGCTGGGCCAGGTCTGCAGGGTCACGACTGGAGGGCATGGGCCCGGCTAGGCTGGCAGACAGGGCACTCACTGCCCTCAGCACAGAGCTCACACAGCACAGCATGTTGGCACGGTAGCACTGCCCGGGTCTGCTCCTGACACTTAAGGCATTTCACCGACTGCATGTGGAACACGGCCTGCAGGAAGGTGAGAATGGAGAGGTCTCTGTCACCTGCTTGGCCCTGAGTTGAGCAAGCATCTCTCTTGACTCTGTTCACATCCTCAGGAGGAGGATCCTATGGGCAAGTGAGAGCAGCTCAGCTCCCAGCTCCACCTGCTGTCCCAGCTCTGACGGCCAGGTGCAAGGGCAGCTGAATGGTAGCTCCCATCAGTCAGGGCTTTTGTTGGCACAGAGGTTAATGCCTCTTGTCACCTGTGATCTTACCCTAGGCACCCAAGAAAGACCAGTGAGACTCAGGGGGCATGCCAAGGGACTATTGAAAAACTCTTAAAAACTTCTGCTTCCAGTAGGCAAGCTACCCCTAGGGACCAGCAGGCACCTGTGGCCTGACCACTCTGGAGTATGGACAACCAGAGAACGCACTGTGGGCAAGGTACATGACTAAGCTTAGGTTAACAGTACAGGGAGGGGACACTGTCCCCTGCCATTACTTCCTTGCTCTCCATGAGGGCATTCTCTCCTCATCTTCCAACAGACTTCCATCATTATCAGGTTAGCACCGGGCTTTCGGGAAGGTCCCACCCCATACTCCTGACCCTCAGGGGCTGCTGACCTTATCCACTTGTTCCAGGTGGACCCGTAGCTGCTTCTGGAGGGAGTACAGGGTGGAGAGCGAGAGCGCCTCCAGGTCGGGGGCAGCCGGCAGGGCCTGGGATTCTGGCCCAGTGTGTAGCCGCTCCAGCTCCTCCTGCAGCTTCTTCACCCGCAGCTCCAGTGCATCTCGCTGCTCGCGGGCCAGCTCACACTCTGCTCCAGCTGCGCTGGCTCGCTCACCGGCCTCCTCTGCTTCCTTCTTCCAAGCATCACAAGCCTGCGGGCCCAATATGCAGTGTCTCATCACGAGGGCCCCCTCTCCTTGGTCCCCTGCCCTCCCCCTTCCAGAGAGCATCTCCAGGAGCCAGTGTGGGCCACTCTGGCTATGGGGCCTGCTAGGAAGCTGGGCCTGCTGTCTGGGGAGGGGGCAGAGAGAAGGCTGCTGCTGCCTGCAGAGAAGAAAGGTTTCAGGACTTCAGCAGACCTTCCCTTTGGATGCAGGGAAGGGGACGGGCTCAGCATGACAGGGCTCACATCCTAGCCTGTACCCCCACAGGCAGCTGGTAGCAGCTGGACAGATGGCCTAGCTCAGAATCTAGAAGCAGAGACAGGCAGGAGGTCCTGGGGCCACTCTAAAAACAATTCCCATATGGAGTCCCAGGCCTGTGGTGCCAGCCACTGTAACATTCCGACTGGCAAGACCAGTGTGGGGGAGGGCAAACACATTTTTGTTCTGTTCTTTAGGCCCCTGCTTCCCCCACCCGAATGCCTGCTGTGTAGGATGGGCTTGGGCTTGATGCCACCAGGCACTGGGTACTGCAGGTGGGCGTGGGGCCCAGTACCTGCTTGGCCTGCTTCCAGGACTCCTCCCACTGCTTGATGGTGCCGTTAGCTTCATCTAGCTCTTGCCGAAGCCGGGCCAGCTCAGCAGCCCCTGGCCCTGATAGGAAGGCAGGGGAAGTGCCTGGGGAGAAGCTTCCAGAGGCAAAATGCTCCCAGATGCTGCTGTTCATCCCGTTCAGACCTGCCCCAGGGAGGGGAGGAACATCAGCTGTGGAGGGCTTAGGCCCAGGCCCTGGCCAGCCCCTCCTGGGCTGAACACCGGGTGAGCACGTAAGAAGAGCACGTGAAGGGATCGCTGGTGAGGTCAGGTCTAAACTTCAGTGTTGTCTGCCACTACACGTGAATCTCAGCATCCTCCTCTCTAACGTGGCCTCAGGGGCTTAGGACTGACTGTGTGGAGAGCAATCTGCGAAGGCATCTTAATTGTGGAGCTATTGTACAGCTCCCTGTACCCCCACTGGGAGGTGGGGAAGGGTCCTGACTGACAAGACCAGATAGGCCAGAGCCACCAGCCAGCACCTTGATGAGCAGGCTGGAGCAGGAGGGGCCAGGGAAGCTTGGGACTTCTTGTTTTGCAGGGAGGACAAAGAATGTGCTAGCAAGAACCACTAAGGAACAGGAGAGCCAGGAGAGCCTGAGCATCTGACTCCAGAAGCCTGCCGTCTATAGGCTGCCTGCCCTCCACCCCACTCAGCTGCCTGCCGACACTATACACTGTTCTGGCTTCTACCCCTACACACGATTCCAGTGACTTCTGTTCTGCTCCCTTTCCCACTAATGATCCAGGTTTCAGACATTTTCCCCCCTCTGAGCAATACCAGCACATGGAGGAAAGAAAGAAGACATTGGACCAGGTGTGATGGTGCATACTTCATGGCTGATTTCTGAGTTTGAGGCTAGCCAGGGTTATATAATAAGACCTTGTTTTTAAAAGAGAGTGCCAGGTGTTGCTGGCACACGCCTTTAATTCCAGCACTCGGGAGGCAGAGCAGGTGGATCTCTGAGTTCCAGGACAGCCAGAGCTACAGAGCTACATAGAGAAACCCTGTCTCAAAAAGGAGAGGGAGAGAGGGAGAGAGAGAGAGAGGGAGGGAGAGAGAGAGAGAGAGAGAGCGCATTTTGTCCTGTAATAGACTTGCAGTGTGTACTGTCTGAACCTATCCTACCAGGAGAGACAAACTGGTCTGGCACCAGGCTCTGCTCACCTGCACCTCTGCCCTCCCCGTGCAGGTGTTATTCACTCTCTGGTAACGGAGCTGGTTCTACAGATACAGATACACTTGTATCTACGTAGCAGTGCAAGAGGGTCACTCGCAAGGGGACATACAGAGCCAGTAGGTAGAGCTCAGGTGAGGTATCTCCAAAGTATGGGAGTCAGAAAGATGGCATCAGCATTTAACTGGATTCAACCTCAGCACAGAAGCCTCCTTCAAACTGAGAAGGTGCTCTAAAATCCTGGTGGAAGGGAGGAAGTCCCTACGCTGAGCAGAACTTCAGAGGCTCTAAGTCCCCTCTCTGACTGAAGGTCCAGCATCCTAGGAGCTCTCTGAATAGCTGGGGGGTGAGGGTGAGGGTGAGGGAGCTGTTGATGAGAGGCAGGGGCCTCTGTTGAATGCTGTGTATGTACCAAATACCTCAGGGAACATTCTCCCGCAGCCTCCATTCCAGGAGCCAAGGTGCTTGGGTGTGGTGGCTGAGCCTGTAGGCTCCCCACTGCACACCTCACTACTGAACCTGGAGATCATGCAGATCCCCTCTGTTCTAAGGCTGGGCAGGGCAAAGAGCAGCCTGGGCTAGATATGGGCCCCTGATGTCTCTCCCTGCCAGGAGGGGAACGCTCTTTGGTGATCTTTGATGATGTGACCAGCTGCTAGGTCTGGGTGATCAGATAAAATGGTTGTGTGTGTGGCCCTGGGGATCAGACCCAGAATCTGGTACATGCTAGGCCAGTGCTTACTAAGTCACACTAGTATGATCAGGCAAAAGTACACTGAAGACCAGGCCATCACCTTGGATGCCTGGGCACGTCCCTTCCTCTTCACAACACAGCACCCATTCCGCAGCACAGGGAGCTGAGGCAGCAGCGTGGCTTCCGACCACTTGTCCAACCACGTAGGTATCAGAGAACATGTCTAGCTTGAAGCCCTAGCTCTCACCTACAGCTGGGTTGAAGTGTCACAGGCAGCAGACAAGGGAATTTGCTACAAGGCACTAGGTTCTTATCCAGTCCCTTTCTTACCTAAAGATCCATGTGATGCTGAGGTCCCCAAAAATGTGTTTTCTGACTGACTCAAGTGGCTCTGGGGTTGTTGCAGGAAATGTGAGGAGAGGCTGACGGGAGGGGACGGAGAAGCAGAGTGGAAGGAGGCTGAGCTGCCTAAGGAGCCGGGGATGTTCACAGGTGCAGAACTCTGCACCAGACTGCCACCTGTAAGAGACCCAAAGGGTGGACTGCATGAGGACCAGGCAAGCCATGTGGGTACAGGTGAAGCCCCAAGCCCCAGGCCTTCCTGGCCCACCCTTGCCCAGTACCGATGGTGATGCTGCTGGGGTGAGGTACTGTGCTGCTATCAAAAGTCTTCTCCAGGGCTGCCACTCCAAACTCATTCAGGTCCAGGTCATCCAAGGCAGACTCTAGGGACAGAGAATGGAGTGTGGGCTCCCAAGAAACATGCCCTTGGCTCCAGGCTTCCTGATCCTGAGCACCTCATTTCCTGCCTTTGCTGTTTCTCTGCTCAGCACTTCCACCCACACCAAACCTGGTGACACCTGCCAAGTCTGGCCCAAGTGCTAGCAGCTCTGGGCCTTTGAGGGCAATGTACAGCAGGTACCTGACAAAGGCCGGTGCCTCCCTGCTGAACTGGCCTGGTAGGAGGTACAGTTTCTCTCCTAGAAGGCAGGAGCAGCACACTACCGCCTGATTCCCCAGTGCCTGGCATGGGGCCTGGCACAAAGCAGGCAACATAAGTAATGATGGGGGGGCCTGACTTCTTCCTCTTGGTGCTGAGGACCAAACCCAGGACCTTACCCATGCTAAGTACTCATGCTGCGCCTGAGCACGCCCAGTCCACAGCACCAGCGTCTAACTGCCAGCACTCTGAGGACAGATGTGCAAGACACTTCCCAAGGAGGCCTAGTGAACCACCTAGGGCTGCTTGGCGTGACTTTCATGAAAGGCTCCATGGCCTAGTCTTGGCCTCCACGTTGAACTCAGAGGACCCAGAGCATCTAGGCTGACTCTCCCTGTGTCTAAAGTCTGCGATGCTCATCCAGGTCTCACTTCAGACACGTTGTGTCTCTGACTCCAGATCCAGGCCTAGGCTTGCAAACAAACCCTGCCTAGTTACCTATGACCGACTCTACCGTGTCGCTGGTGGGATAGAAGGGCAGAGCATTTGCATTCATGCCAGGGGCGCTGCTGGTGCCTGCAGGGCTGGGGGGAGTGGCTGCCAAGCTGGAGGTAATACTGGAAGAGATGCTTGAGGTCAGGGGGCTGCCCACAGGGAGGATGCCCAGCACGTCCTGCAACGAGAGTGAGGAGAGGCAATGGGGCGCTTGCCTACAGAAGCTGTGGCAGAGCTAGCACAAGGCAGGTGGGCTAGAGCAGCCAGTACCTTACAGGCCTGGCTGGCTGTCCCAGGCCCACCTTGCTGAGTGGCAGTAAGTGGACAGTAAAACACGGAAGCCATTAGCTACTTACCCTTGCAGGGCTGACACTGAGATGTTCCCTAATCATTCCTGGTGAATGGTAAGTCTAGGAGGAGATGAGCCCAGGGCCTGACCCCCACCCTCTCTGGACTTGGGGCTGGGTCCACCTGATTCCTTCCTCAGTTTGTGGAGGAACTGGTACCCTACTTCGGTGAAACCTGCTGGGGCTCTGGGCCTATCCTATCCAGTGATTCCAGGAGCAGAGACGGGAGCCAGGAACTCTGTACCTGTTTGGGTTGAAGCAGAGGCTGCTCTTGACTCCTGGGCTCTAGCGAATGGGGTTTTAGTTTAGCCTAAGAGAGAAAAATGAGGGAGCAGGAAGTGATTGTGGTACTAGGCAGATCCAAACCTAGTGTCCACCTGGCCCTGCTGGGTCCACTGAGGCTGCAGATACAGGGGAGGGGCAAGGAGTGACAGCAGCTGTCACCTGCCACACAAAACCCTTTTCCTCTTCCCAGGTTTCTCTCTCTCCACTTCTATACCCTCTCCCTGTCCCCTCCTCTGCCCTCCTACCCTGAATAGGCGGGCTTCTGTCCTCCTAGGTGACTAACCTCTGGACAGGCCCAGGTTTGTCTCCTGCTATTAGGGAGTCCTCTCTTCTGGTCCCCCAGGCCCTGTCATTTCATTAGACATCACAGTTTGGGAGAGAAAGGGGACATGACATCTTTTACCTACTGACTGGCTCTATGGCTCTGAGGAAGCTGTGCAGCCTTTTGCAGAGTGAATACAGGTTTATAAAGGAAACACGAGAGACAGCTCTGGGGTGCGAGGGGTCTGTGCAGCCTCCTCAGCAGTGAAGCGGGGTGATACCACTCTCTGCCCAATCCTGAAGATGCTCAAAATGGACTCGTTTCTAGCTCTTAGTGTCCTTCCCACCAGTGAGCCAGGCCTCACCTCTAGGCTGCTCTGCCCCCCCATGCAAAAGGCCAATCTCAGTGTCCTCTGCTGCCCCTGCACCCTTTACCTGGCACTTGAGATTCTTCAGGTACTCTGCTCCCATCTGGTCCTCCCTCTCGAAGCCAGGAGCTTTCTTATAGCTGCCAGGGGCAAGGCTGGACTCCCCAGGGAAGACCAGGCCCTCCAGGTTTGAAGCCTTCCTGCTAGGGCCTGGTGGGGAGCTGCAGAGGTGAGATGGGCTGCCCAGGCCACTGTTCCTACAGAGGAGCTGCAGAAGGGGATAGGTTGGCGGTGGGCAATGGGTACAGTGTGGACAGGGGAATGGCCACCCTCCAGTCCTGCTTCAAAGGGCTGTGGTCAATGAGCAACAATAAGCACTCAGGGACCCCTAAGCCTCATAAGGGATTTGACAGACTGTAGTGACAGGCTTATCCCAGCCCTGCCCAGGCTGATCACTACTGGCTCTAAAGATGCATCCCCACCTCCCTGCCCTCAGCCCCAAAACAAATACCAGGGCCTCAAGCTCCTGGGGCAGAGGAGAGGCAGGAGCTTGATCCTGGGCAGGCAAGGTGCCCACCCACTCCCCAGGACAGGCACGTACGGCGCTGAGGTCAGGGGCATGCGGGCTGGAGGGGCTCACAGGGACCGAGTCTCCGGCAGCAGATGGCATGTACAGAACAGGACCCGGCTGGGTGGGGCTGGATACAGCTGAGGAAGGCTGCATGTCATCATTTAAGGGTGGCGCTGCAAGAGAGGGTAGGGTCAGCAGGCGCAAAGTGAGGTCTGTCTCTGTAAATTATAGCTGCATATCTTCTAAAAGAGGCCATACATGGCCCTGCCACCACGGGGAATTAAGTTACTGTTTCCACTGGCACCGCACCTTCTACGGTTAACTGAAAACACAAGTCAGATGATGGGCTTCACTACAAAGAAAAGGAAACAGAGGTTCAGAAAGGTCAGCCAAGTCTCCTAAGATAAGATAGGAGGCAGAAGAGCTCATCCCAACCCCATTTTGTATAGCCTAAACTATTAATCCCCTCTCTGTGGCAACTGGGTGGTCCCAGTGCCTACAGCTCCAGCTCCCTGTTTCCCCTCCTAGAGCTCTCTGTCTATTCTCTCATCTCAGAGACAGAGCTGAGCCTAGAAAGAATGAGGGGAAGCAGAGCCTTGATCTGCAGAGAGACAGGCAACAACCCAGCCCCCACAGGAACAGAGCGTGGAGCTGTTTCACACTGCAGCAACAAGCCACCTGATGCTACTGTGCACTTAATGAGCTGACTTCACCTGAAATGGATGCAGAGGTTACAATGATTAAGGGGTTCTCTAAGACCCCCTTAAAACGGTAAACAGCTTGATACTTTTTAAGTTAGTTACTTCTAAAATATTTTATGTATTTATTTTGAGGCAGGGTCTTTGTACATAGCCCTGGAACTCACTATTGTAACCACGCTGGCCTCAACCTCAGAGATCCACTTGCGTCTGCTCCTGAGGGCTGGTATTAAAGGTGTGCACCACCACAACCCAGCTATGCCATCATTTTACATTAGACTTAGTAAAAACATTGAAATTAATTGAACCTGTCCATCTCTATCATGTTACCCAAAACTTTAGTGACATATGGAAGCCACCTTATACTCTGACAGGGCTCAGCAGGGAATAGCTTCATGCTCATGGGTGACACGGGGTGGCTGGCTGGGATCAGTCAAGTTGCTTTAAATGTTTGGTGCCTCAGTGTTGCCTGGGACTCAGTGCCCGGCAGGGCATGGATCTCTGAGTCTATCTCAGGCTCCTGGAGGCTGTACCAGGGTGTCAAGGTCAGTTCCAGAGTGGCTAGGTGACTGTAACTTCCAGTGGGGATGCCCCCAGGCCTGAGCCTCAGCAGAGGTTAGGGGAGAAAAGGAAGACAGGGAACTGCCCCGACCATGCGAACGTCGCACATACGTTCTATGTGGGCAAAGGCGCAGAAAGGTCCTCGGGGACAGCTACCCGACTGCTGCATATCGTTGCACTTAGTGGATTTGTAGATCTGGAGGGGGCAGGGCAGAAACAGGACAAGTTCAACCACAGTTAGACAGTTTCATTGAGGCAGGGCTAGCCTGGAATTCCTCCCCACTTTCTCCCTTCCTAGTTCCCTATGTCTCTACCAGCGTCTTTTTCTAGGGACAGGATATTGATAGACAGTCTATGCTTGCCTTCGGCTCCTAACTGTCCTGCCTCACTGTCTCGTGCTGGGGTGGCAGGCACGCACTGCCCACCAAGCTTCTCCTGATCAACCTGCTCAACTCTCGGGGCAGCCTACACCATCAATCAATCCTGGAGTCAAAGGTCCCACCAGCCATCATCATAAGGGAACTGGGGTGACACCCATGAATATGCCTCCTCGTACTGAGCCAAGATCCCAGGAAGCACAGAGTCACCTTTAAAACGCCCCTCAGGGAACCTGGACTTGTGATCTCTACTGGGTCTAACTGCTGCCTGTGATGTCTACAGCCACATAAGGCTGTCTTTGCGTCGCTGTGCCCTGGCTTCCACAGACCCTGGAAGAGGCAGTAAAACTAACACTGTGGAGGGAGAAGTACACCAGGGAGGCTGCTGTCCCTGTCCCTTGGGCTCTGATCTGCCACGCTCCGCGGGGTGTAAGTACCACAAGTAGTGTAAAGTCCAGACCAGCCAGACTATTTGGTCCTATCCGTGCCTTCTCGGCTGGGTGGGCTAGGAATCGAACTGGAAGCAGAGGGGAGGGCGGGCTCAGAACCAAAGCAGCTACATGCTGAGACACTACTCACAAATCCCTCTCCTAGAATAGCACCACTACATGCCTCCATTCTCTCTCGCCTATCTCCTAGTGCTCCAAAGTGGAGATGGTAAGTCACTCCTGCCCCTCCCCACAGCCTACCTCTGGGTGGAACTGCTGCTCTGTGCGGGTGTGGCAATACTGGCAGGCGTCCCCATTCTCACACTTGCCAGGGTCTCCCCACTCGTCCCCATGTTTGACGTTTGGACATGGAGATGACCTGGACCAACGAGAAGGGATCAGACGGGCAAGAGAGGACGAGACTGGGACCTGCACAATGCCACCTGGGTCCTTGTGCAGGGCCCCTCTCTGGTCTCCCTGTCTCACAAGTTTGGATGCAGAAATGGGGAAGACCAGCTATAGAGGAAGGGTCTCACTAGGGTCAGGCTGTTCCTCTGGCCCAGCTGGTCACATCATCAAGGAAGACACAGTTTTGCACCCTTCAGCCAGGCACTGAACCTCTGACAGCCCAAAGAGTCAGGCCACAGCCACACACATGTCCCACACGGGCACACACCCTAAAGATTCAGAAATGAATGGGCCTCATGCAAGAACTGGACAGGGCTCCCACCATTCTGTCTCCTCCACAGCCCCCCTTTCTAACTGGGCCCTGCAGCTCCCAGGGCTTGCCCTCCCACCGCCCTGAGAACCATGGGGGCAGCAGTCTCAGTCACAAACCCTTCCTGGCCTCTCCCCCTCCCATGGCAGCCTCTTGGGGCCAAAGAACCTGTATTTGTGCTTCCGGGGACTCCGCCGCCGGTCCTTGCTATTGTGGTAGTAGGGACAGGCATAGCCCTGGCGACACAGTCGTGGAGGCTTCTTGCATGGCTCTGTCTTATAGTTCCCCAGGACATAAGCAGTTTCTGCACAGAAGGCCAGAGGGCAGAGGGCAGTGGTCAGGGAATGGAGTCAGAGCCCCCCAACAACAGCAGAGTAGAGTGCAGGGAACAGCTACTGGGAAGAAAGATCCCCGAGCTGGGGTTCTCATGCAAGACATGAACAGGGCCACGTCTTTATAGGCCAGGTGTGCAACAGGAGGGAAAAAGCATGGATGAGGGTGTATATGGGAAAGCCCAAAGGACTCTTGGGAATTCCGTCTGTCTGGAAACTCCCTTATAAGTGCCTTTTGAATATAAATTTAACATGGGATGAAGGGGCGAGGTGAACTAAAGAAATGGCTCAGTGGTTAAGAGCACTTGTTGTTCTTGTAGGACTGGGTTCCGTTCAGTGAGTTGGGTCACAACCATCCATAAAGCATGCACACAGTGCACAGAAATACAGTCAGACAAACACTTATACACATAAATACTTAAAGTTTCCAGATGGGATGAAATGCTAGATTTCTCCTAACAGAAGTGGTGGTTTCAAACCAAGTCATTGGGTAGCTATGGAGAGGGGAGTGCAATCGCCACCTGAGGCTGCCTATACCTTGCCACCGAGGTTCCTCACTGAGGATTTTTTCTATCATGGCATGACTTGCAGCCCCAGCTGACTGGCCTTCTATGCTGCCCTCTACTGTAGTCTGGCCATTCTGTAAGGCCTCCATGGCTTGGAGCTCCCTGGGAGAAAAGGAAAGGACGGAGAGGTGGGAAGGGGAATGAGAGAATGGGAAAAAGTGTCATCAATCTCTTGTCTCGTTGAAGTCAGCAGCAACAGTGGATGATCTCTTTGCCTGCCCCTCCCCTCGGCCCAGCATCAGCCTACCTGATATCATAAACAGGGGAGCGGAGGTCATGTGGGCCGTGGGCAAAAGCACAATGCAGGCCATTTTTGGTGCAGTTGCCTTTTGAGTCTGTTTCATGGATGCAGATTCCAGTTTTATAGTAACGAAGGTGGTACCTGCGCTCGGTGTCCCCTGTGGTCCTGTGCAGGAATGGGCACCTGGAACACAGCAGGGGAAGTCAGTCAACTCCACCTACCGAGGCCACTGCTGAAGGGCTGCCACCACGATCCAGAGGGTGCAGTAGAGGAAGACTGGGGAAGACAATGAACTCTGTGGCCAGGATGGCTCTGTGCTCAAATGCTGGGATCTGAAGGGTTTGGTACCCCAGGCAGCTGCCTACAGCTACTTCAGGGGACACACTTCTGGATGAACAGATGTTTGGATAATACATGCTACCCAATTCAGGGGCTTCCAAGAATCAGCCCCTTGAAACTTGCACACATTTTTATAGGATACAAGCTTTAATAGGCCTGCGAGGAGATCAGCCAGTCTCGACCTCTGTGAAAAAGGTCGGTCACTGTAGGAAAAGCTCAGAATGCTGTAGTACAGAACCCAAAAGCGCTTCCCAGCACTTTTCTGAGGTTAAAACAATAGCAACAAGGCCATCAATGGTCCCTCTGAGTAATGTCTCAGGCTTTGCCACCTCACCTGCTATCAGTGATAGACTCAATTCTTCAACAGACATTTAAAGTTAGCAAATAAGCTGGTTGTCATGGAGCACGCCTTAAACCCAGCCCTTGGGAGGCAGAGGCAGTGGTCTCTGTGAATTTGAGGCCAGCCTAGTCTACAGAGTCAGTTCCAGACCACCCAGGGTTTCGTTATGAGACCCTGTCTCAAACAACAACAATCAGCAAACAGGGACGATAGAGAGGCTCTTTCTTAAGCTGCCACGGTAGTACAGACTATGCAGGACAGCACAGCAGGTGGGGACAAGACATGAAGGACCAGAAACAAACCCAGGGCATCATCTTGCTTCATATGTGGTCTTGTGGGATTTAGCAGAAGGATAATTTTTTATTTTCATGCAATAGGCAAAGGAAATGAAAGCCATGCCCATTTATTGCTGTCCCTTTAACTCAGGGAAAGGGTGAGCCCAACTTTGACCTATTTTGTAGGCTAGCTGCCTGGCATGTACCAAGCTTATTCTGAGGGCATCTGACCCAGAAGGACACTGGCAGGGCACTCACTCGTCACCCTCTGGGCAGAGGCCTGTGGCCTCGTCGTACTTGGTGCAGTAGACATCTGGACTATAGTTAAAGGTGCCGTCCCGACGGCGGATGGAACGGCGGCGCCGCTGGTTCACGAAGTGCCAGTGGAAGCAGGTGTAGGGCCGGTGCTGTGTGCATTTGTGTTGCACGAAGAGTGGACACTGCTCTGTACGGAACTCCTTCAGGTACCTGCAGAGAGACAGTCTATGAGGGGTGGGCGAGGAGCACAGTGAAGCTCCTTGCTTTCCAGTAAAAAGCCACCAAGCCCTGAGGGCCCTGTTCTGGAGTGCCAGTCCCACTGGGACAGGAGCGGTCCAGGGCTGAGGCTGGACTTTGGCTTTTAGCTATGTCCCAACAACTACGCTCCACACCAGCATGAAAGGCAGCAGCCATAGGCCACATGAACGCTGTGTGTGGTAGAGGCCAGTTGTGTTCAGCAGCAGCTTGGCTGAGCCATCTGAGGTTTCCCAGGCCAAGCCACTAATCATAGGGAAAAGGGCTATTCACAAGAACATAAGCAGCCTCCCCCGAGTCTGTGGTTCCCTACTGCCCACATACACCGACCCACCCCCAAAGACCTCCCCTATACCACGAACCAAGGGGGCACTGTGGGTTGAGGGAGGAAACATGGAGACGCTTAGGGTTGACACTGCTTGTTGCTTTGGTGCCCGTTGGTAAAGTGCCCCCTGGAATAACTCTTTTGGGAGACAGAGATCCATCTGCCTCTGTCTCCCAAATCCTGGGATTAAAGGTGTGTGACATCACTGCCTGGCCTCTAGTATCTTAGTTTTATCTTTTGAGCTTCAGGCAAGCTTTATTTATTAAAACATGAATATCATTATAACTGTCCTTGAGATGTCTTTATTGTTATCTGCAGGAATATTTGGGAAGGAGCTCACACAGGGATTCTGAAGATGCCCTCCCTCTTAGACTGGACTGTGCCCAGTTGTCTCACTTAAGACCTGCAACAGCCGGGGCTATTCAAATACTGGTGTCTCTCTCCTCTACCCTCATACAGTAGCCAGGATCTCCAAAAATACTCCACCAGGTGGAGGGTTTCAAGCCATCTTACCCTGACAGAACATACCCCATTGGTTTGTGTTCTTCACTACCTTAATCCAGCCTAAGGTTCTCCTAGGCTGGGGTGGAGACTGTTGAATGGGCAATCAGTGCAGTTTTCTTTTTAATTTTTTTTGAAGATTTATTGATCTATCATTTATGCAGTGTTCTGCTTGCAGACCAGAAGAGGGCGCCAGATCTCATTACAGATGGTCGTGAGCCACCATATGGTTGCCGGGAATTGAACCCAGGTCCTCTGGAAGAGCAGCCAGTGCTCTTAACCTCTGCGCCACCTCTCCAGCCCAGTTCTCTTTTTTTAAAGATTTATTTATTTATTATGTATACAACATTACTTCCATGTATGCT
>LOJH01032265.1:5055-16593 GCA_001685095.1 Ellobius talpinus
ACACACACACACACACACACACACACACACACACACACACACACATTGGCTCAGAGTTTACCAAGTCACCTAAGCTGACTGACCATGGATTCTCAAAGACCTTTTTCTCTCTGCTCCAATATTGAAATTGCAAGTACTCTGATTCTGTGTGAGTGTGTCAGGGCAGGATGGCTGTTTTGTTTTCCATGGTTTTAAGGCAAACATTTTTCCAACTGAACCACTTCTAAAACAGTTAATTTCAACTTTTTAAGGAAGGAATAATGTAAAATATAAGATCATAACAAAGTTAGTATAACCAAATATGTACATACTAATATTATTTTCTTATTAGTGAATACTTCTGAGAATTTATTGGAGAATATTCAAAAGTATTTTAAAGATAGATAATACCACTGATTTCACGTAAAATTTTATAAAAGGTAACCAAATATTATTTTCATATACATACATACAAATACAATTTTCTTTGGTCAAACTAGCTATCTAAGATACAAATAACAGCATTTAAGAAATAATAGGTGGCAAAATCAGTGTTAATGTACTTATTTGTTTGTCTTAGTTTAAGTCACCCTGACAAAGCTTGTTGTATAGCATTTCCCACCGGTGTGCGATTGGGAGGCACTGCATACCTTGCCTTTGCTCTTGATGCCATTAGATATTCCTGTGGGCTGACAGCAGACCCATTTGCATTCTACAGAGTAAAGCAAAGAATTTATGGAGATTGAAATGTGAGCTACATTGAAAGCATAATTCCAAGCAGATGATTTCAGTTAATTAAAACAAGTAGTACAGGTTCCATACAAATGGATGCTGGTAATTTCCAGAATATATGACCACATCTACTGAACTATACATTTTATCACAGTCTAATCAGCAATGATAAAATTCTGTAATTACTCTTAAGGTTTTCCAGAACATTTTTTTTTATCAAACTGATATTCTCCAGTCTACTCTGAAGCAGTGGAAGAGGACCCACTCTGTTTATTTATATCCCCACTCCCCTTTCTTCTCATTTCTGCTTACCTTCTCATTATATCCTTTAACTGAGTAAGAATGGGGATGTCTCAATTGACTTGAAATATTTATTAAAATGTGTTTGTAGTGAGTGGGAGTTGAGAAAAAATGAGAGGATGGGCTCCTGTTTCATTTCTAAGCATGAAAAGAAAAACAACATTAATTTTTAATGCTTCATGGATAATGAGAATACCACCTATCTATTTTCTGTATAGTTATCATTTTCTTATCTTCATAATTACTTTGCAGGTTAGCTGAAAGTTGAGATACTACAGTGAATATTGTTTCACAGATCGCCCCATCTATTCTACAATGAATAAATTATTCCAGACTGAAACAGTTTCCTTAAACTTCTGATATAAAAATTGTAGTGTGAATCCTAATTTGTCTTAATAATAAAAACCCCGAGTCAGATATTAGGGGGTGAAAACTAAAAGATCACTGAAGCAGAGCAGAGAGTCACTAGTTCTTACCTCTACAAAATTCTCAGACTAAAGGGGGTATCCACTCTCTACAAGTCTTCAGACTGAATGCCTTGAGATCCTGTTTCCTCCCACCTTATATTCCTCTTTTTGTCCAACCATATCCCTTCCTGTCTACACTCCCTAATGTTGGAATTAAAGGAGTGTGGCTCCCAAGTACTGGGGTTAAAGGTGTGAGTACCATCTGGCTTTGTTTTTCTATGAGACTGGATCAATCTAGTGTAGCCCAGGTAGTCTTGAACTTACAGAGATGCACCTGCCTCTGCCTCCCAAAGACTGGGATTAAAGGTGTGTGCCACTACTGCTTGGCCTCTAGGGCTAACTAGTAGGTCCCTCCAAGTTCTGATCCTTAGGCAAACTTTATTTGTTATAGCACATATAAAGAATCACCACAAGAAATATTGTGAGAGTTACATATATCTAAAAGAAACCACAATAGTACAAGTAAAATGTCACTGGTTGCATGTATTCTCACCTATCTAACCCTTACAGAACAAAATCAAATGATATCACCATTGGTCATAATAAAATTATTGGGATCATTTAATATCCATGATCTAACAAATATTTAATTCACAATATAGTCTGCAAGACCCCAGTGGTTGGTGAATGCATGCAGTAGCAATGAAGACAATAGGAAACACTCACATTAGGAGAACATATGGTTTCTTATTTTAGCGTGTTTTTCTTTGAGACAATGAGATGCTGTTTCTTGAAAAGTCCTAGTCTACACACAGCACAGCAGCCAAAAGGTGCTAGTCAGTCTTAAAACTCAATCCCACACATTGCTGGAGCATAGGTGGTCACCTACATATGTCTTTATTTTCCAAAAACAAGCAAGGTAGCACCTGTGTTAAAGTTGATAGGATACTATATTTATAATAGCCATTAGCAATCCACTAAATAATATAATTACCCATTGTCAAGTTCAGCAATATATTATAGCATAAATAAAATCCTGTAAGATTCTGTAATCAATGTCATACAGGTTAGTATTAATAATATATAGCACATTTTAAACTGTGCTACAAAGCAAGGGTATGGTTGTTTATATTCTTAGTGTGAGCTTATTTAACTTTCCATAATGTAAAATTCAATATTAAGTAGTCATATTTGCATATGGATTTTTCTTTGTATTCATCTTTCCTCATACTGGAAACTGAAACCAGGGCCTTGTACAGACTAGGCAAGCACTCTACTGCTAAACCATAAGCTCAGCTATACCTTCATCTGTAAAAGTGCATAAACTGCAAGAGAGAGAGTATCCTATATGGTTTCCATTGCTCAGATAAAATACTAGACAAAAACAATATGGAGAGTAAGGATTTATTTGCTCTTAAAAGTTATAATCCATCATATGTGGAGGTCAGTGTTGAAACTGAATGTAAGGACTTCAAGCAGAAGCAAGGGGAGGAACACTGTTCACTGGTTTGCCCACGATGCCTTACTGAACTACATTTCCTATACATTCCGGCACCCACTGCCTAGGACTGGGCCCACCAACAGGGAAACTGCCACCCCACATCAATTAGCAATTGAAATGCCCCTCAGACATGTCCACCAACCAATGTGATGGAGGTCAGTATTCTGTGGAGTTTTCTCCTCCCACGGGATGCTCCTTTTCTTCACGTTGACACAACTTAAGTAACACAATTGACCCCATGTCAACTTGACATTCATACACATCATTATTAAACCATTACTTGCCTTTCTTATGTGTCCCTAAGATTCATGTTAACATCATGATATAAAAAACCAAACCACATTTAAGACTCTGGGAATATTGAAAATTTTCAACACTTTAAAAGTCAAGTTCTTTTTTAAAAAATATAGTCTCTTCCTCAAGACCCAGAAATAAGAGAAAAAATACAGTCTCTTAACTGTGTGTGCCTACAAAATCTGAAATAAATTAGGGACTTTTCTTATTCCGGGAGGAAATAGCCAGGGTACAGTTCCAGTCAGATCAAAACAAAACCAAACTTTAACAGTGTAAACAGTTTAGTTTACAACATTCTGGACTCATTTATGAGATTCTGGGCTCAAAAGGATTTGATGAACTCCACTTCTACAGTTCTGTCTCCTGTAGCACACATTGTTTACCTCAAGCAAGTCCTAGTCCTCAGCTGCCTCAGTTATTAGCGGTCATATCAGGGTCCCTGCTTCTCCAATACCGTGGTGCCTCCACTGCAACTGAGGTTTCATCTTCATCAATGGCCTCCCGACTTCTCTTCGGGAACTCTGAATCAGGCAAATGCTTCCAATTCTCAGCTTCTCTCTATGACTACTTCATGCCTTTAAATCCAATTCCATGTGGGGCAGTCTACACATTATCTGCCAATTTCTGCTGCCAGCTTGCTGTGAAGTCCTGACCAAATACTGGACCACAGCTGACCTTTAGGAAACACTTCCAAGAAAATTTCTATTCAGTTGTATTAGTCTTTTATTAATCACAGCTGATTCTTCAGCTCTAGCTAGCCATCATCCATTGACCTGTGGAAGCAAAGGTTTAACTTCCACAGAGTCTTAATTCAGTTATATCACGTGAACAGTCCTGGTAGAGATTTAAGAAAGTCTAAGACTTCCCTCTGAAACTTCACTAGCCCTGCCTCCATCATCTGTGTTGGAAAGAAATATCAGCACCTTTCTTGTCCAAGCCCCTACAGAATATCTAATTAAACTCTGAGCCCTAATAGAATTGCTGGCCAAAAGTTTCAAAAAGCCACCACAATTAAAAAAAAAACCTAAAATGGTGAGGTCTGTAAAAACACTACATGTGGCAATCTGTTCTGATTTGCTTTCTGTTTCTGAAAAAAAAAAAAAACACCAAGACCGAAAGCAACTCTGAGAGAAAAGGATTCATTTCATTTTTCATTTCCAGGAACTTGATTCATTACTGAAGACTGTCAATACAGAAGCCTAAGACAGAAATCCCAAAGTAGAACCTGAAGAAAATATCTTAGAGGAAAGCTGATTATTGGCATGGTTCATCTGGGTCACACAACTGCTTTTGTTAATCAGCTCAGAGTCACCTGTCTAGAAATAACACAGCCCACAGTCAGGTGGGCCATCCTATATCAATTAACAATTAATAAAATGCCACACAGACATGCCCACTGGCAAATCTGATGGAGGCGGTTATTTAATTGACTTTTAGTCTTCCCAGTTGATTGTAGTTTGTGTCAGTTTGTCAAAATCTTAATAGTATGGAAGGTTTTAAAACATGGAAAGGTTATACCCCTTCCATTTCTAGTGTCTCCACACTGAGCCCTATTTACTCAAGGCCAACAATCCAACTCCATTCAAATTAGCAGTTATGTTATTCATGATCAGGAAATGGTTGAGTATGTATTGTGATGTCCATTCTCCAATCTACTGTTCAAAGCATTAATAGCATATCGGATACCACCTATCATTCTTTCACCTTTGTTCTCAAAACAAAATACTTCCATTGACTGTGTGTCTCTGTCTATAGTGAATGTCACACACTGGTCTGGGAAATGCTGATGAAACAAGGCTAGTATTAGTTACTTTATTACTATCAGTAACTTTGTTAGACAGGGAGGCAGATGTGGATCTAAGGTACACTGCTCAGGGACATGGTTCCAGTTGTGTTCAGGCATGCATCTGTTAGTTTTGCTCCAGTCTATTTAATTTTCTAACTATTTAAAAATCAAGTACCATTCCCAATGTTTCTATTTTAAGATTATGAGGTATGGCATTTACAAATATTTAACTATTTCTAGGATTTTATTAGTGAAGCATAGAATTTTAATAAAGTGAAAGCAGGAATGTGGGCTTGATTTTTTTTGTTGTAACATGATAAGATTTGTTACATGATTTCCTTCAGTACTGGCAACATAAAAGAATAAGTAAGTTATTTAAGAAATGTATTTTAGTAAGTTTGTGATAAATAATTTTACATGAAAATCTGGTTCATGAATTTTGGCTCCTTAGATAGTAGCTATAAATTTTACCAGGTTAATTTATTCTGGAGACAAAATTTTAAAACACTATAACAAAGGAGGAAACATATTCCTTAACCTATATTATTTTTTATTATTAAATATACTAACTACTTTAAGGCTACATTTGACATGCACAAAGTTTAACTAATATTTTGCTGAATAGTCATAATGATATGAAATCTTATGAGATTTCTCACCAGGTACCACTGACTAGTCAGTTATGGTTAAGATTTATAAATTTCTTAGTAAGTAGCCTAATCCCTTAATTTTGTAAACCTGTAGGATTTTAGTATACAAAATTTAAGTGAACTTTGCATTGTTCTTCCTCTGCGCATCTCTCCAAAAAGATATGAGGAGCTCATGGAGAGAATCTTATATTATGAAATCAATAAAACATAGCTCAGTTTAAACAAAAATGGATATATGGCTCACAGAAAGAGTGTCATTATTTAAAAACTGAGCTTTTAAAATATCAACAGGTAGATAATTAACAGCACTGTACAAGGAGATGTGATTCTAAGATCTCTAGTTTAAGAGTCTGAACTTATAATGTTGTGACATTATTTACTATACTAAAGTTCGTGGTCTGGAAACTCAACAATGAGCACTTTAATGATTAATGGGACAGAAGTCTAAAGAGCATCTTCAGAAGTGAGTGGGACCATAAATCTTATTTGGTGAATAAAACTGAACAGAGTTTAACAACTAGTTTTACTAAAATATGAAAAAATTGTGGAAAATGTTTTCTCCATTACACAGAAAAAAGAAAATTATATATGACAATCAGACGGAATGAAGGTATAAGCATGGGATTTTTATGGCGAAGTAAAGAAGAGAGTAGAAACACGGTGTGGAATTAAGATAAAGACAAAAGAACTAATTTTTAAGTGGAGATGAAGATATAATAGCATTTGAAGTGATTAAATACTTCTAATTTTATGGTTATGAAAGATAGCCAGGCATATTTGTTAGAAAAGGCTTGGAAACGTGGCATGAAAGGAAATGTTTTCTTAAATCACTCTGTGAAAGAAGCATTGGCTTAGTGCCTAAACCAGACAAAATATTACAGGAAATAAACATTCTGCTAGGCCATTTTCTCAAATCTTCAACTATCACTTGAAAATTAAAACATGAAGAAAGCACATAGCTAAATAGAATATCTACCAGATTTTGGTTTAAGTTCTCATGATTTTAATCACAAATAAAACATGCACATGATCCATCTATGGGTTTCTTGTACTGCACAGCCTTGTGCTGGAGTTGGTGACTCTGAGTGCCAGTGGTGTGTCTCCTTCTATGGTAGCTTTGAGGTTCTTAGAGAAAACATCCTCAGCACAGAAGGATTCATTTCATATCAGCAGCACCTCCAGCTTCTTGATATGTGAATCAAGAATTTCCAGAAGCCACTGGACAGCATGTGATTGGTTTGCTTGCTGCCCCATAACCCATTCTGGTGTCAGGTCTGGGTCTTAGATCTTCTCCACACCCTGTTGGTGATACTTCTGTGTTCTGACAATCACTTAATTTTGACTTATCAGTGTGACTGGTGCCAGATGAACTTCTCGATTTTTTGACTATCTTGAGGGCAGCCACAAAGCCATGAAAAGACAGCAGATACTTGGAAGGCAGAGTCAAGGATAAAGAAACTTGGCTATCATTATTTTAAAACTCACTTTGCACACACACACATGCACAAACATACACACACAACACTGAAACATGAAATAACATGAATCTAGTCATCTAATTTATCCCCTTTATTAACCCCTTTGCAGTTCTTTCAAAGTAAATCATATACTTTAATGTTGGATAAAAAAAAACTCTGAAACCCACAAAGATAAATTAAGTGTAAACAGGCAATTTTAAGTTTTGGAAATAGCCACTGAAGTTCCACAACATGCTTTTCAGAGTGACACAAATCCAAAATACTGCCACTACATAGATCAGGATGAGAGCAACTGGAACTTTCATACAGCTCTAATGGGAATCACAGACTAGTTCAGATAATTTCGAAAACTGTTTCTCAGTTTCTTGCAAAGTTAAACATAATTGTACCATGGCATCAAACAATAACACTCTTTATGATGTGTTAAAATGATTTGAAACAACAGATGCTTTTAGTAAATTTATCCATATTTATCCAAACTTTGAAGTTGTCAAGGTGTTCTTTATTAGGTGAACGGATGAATAAACTCAACTATAGCACCCAAAAGCTTTCAAAACATGAAAAACATAGAGGAACCCAAATGAAAAAGTAACTGAACATTGATGCTGTGTTACTAACCTTATGATGTTCTAGAAATAGAAAAACATGGACAAGTTTGTATTGCTGTTTACAGGGAAGTATGGTACATGGTGAGGGACCCAGAAACTACACTTATACTATGATAGTAGAGCAACGTCATTGATTTCCAAAGGAAAATCTTTGAGGATGCAGCCAAGAGTGGCCTGTAGTGTAAAATTCAAACTGAGTTGCAAATAGGTGTCTATAGAATTAGTTAATTGACATCATGGTGTCACACCAGAGGACTACTCTGTTAATCACAGAGGAGATCATGCTTTGGACAAGAAGTATGCAAGTGATTGTTACATTTTCTTTGTACCAGCTTAGCAGTAATGATTTACTTTAAAAGTATAATTACATATATTTAAATTGAGAACATGTTTAGCCATGAAGATTTATTCAAGTATAATTACAAATATTTAAATTGAGAACATGTTTAGCCATGAAGATTTATTCAAGATCTCTAAGTGAACACCTTACAGTTGAGAACTGTTTTCATTATTATAGACAAGATAGTTTGAAGAAGTACTTACTTCATTTAATAAGTTTTAGCTACATTTAAGTGTGTGTATGTATGTGTGTGTGTGTGTGTAGGGTACATACAAACCATGGTGTGTGGAGGTCAGAGGACGCATAGGTCAGTTACTTCTTTCCTTCCATTATGATGAGTACAATGATGATACTTAGGTCATGAGGCTTGACAGCAAGTGCCTTTTTCTGAGGAAATGTCTTGCTTACTCCCCTGTATGCATTTATTCAGTGACAAGGTCTCTGGGTAGTCAGTAGTTAAGGCACACACTGAAACCAGACACAGAGAACAAAAGACATGTATACTATGCTTTCCTTCATGTTTCTGGATATTAAACAAACTCCTTCTACTTACTCTAAACAACTTTCTGAAGAAACAGGCATAAAATGCCAGGCTATTTGGGTGTCTCTATGATTCTCTTTTTAGGATAAGAAAGGTCTGTCTCATTTTGAAAGGTGCTAAAAACTACCTTAAATTTTGACATGATACAGGTTGTTTCCCATTTTCAGTTATTGCTGTTAGCCATGTAACTGAGAAAGTAATAAAACTCTCTTTGTTTCAAATTTTGCATCTTCAGTTGTGTTAGCAGCCTTTCACACACATCTTGGCTAAGGTGTCAATCTTATATTGAACTCTGGGTTGCTTGGTGTGCTTTTCTCATCCTGTTACCTTCACTCTAGGTTCCAATTTGCAAATCTCACCAGCGTAGGCAATTTTGCTATCTTTTCACAAGATGACAGTATTCTTGATTCGATGATGAAGTGTGAAAATTTGTCACTAAAATAATAAATGTGATATAATGTATTGGGGGCTTTCGTTTTAAAATCCCTAATGTAGTTTTTGAGTGTCTGAAAGATTTTTGAAGGAAATGAACAGTTTTGTGCCACTTCCAAAATTTTTAGCTACATTTAATTAAAGAAAATCAAGAAAGAGAACAGGAGTGGGTTTATCTCAAATTAATTTTACTAACTACAGCACATATACGTACTGTTTGCTACACACATCTTTCACATTTTTAGGACACTGGAATAATGACAAAACTTGGAACAGATTAACATAGTGAACCATCTAATGAAAGTACAATGGATTTATAAATTACACACATGTAACAGAATGTGTTTTCATATATTACAAAAACCTTAAAGTTAAGTAGTTTTTGGATAAAATTACTATACACAAACACAGAACATTTTCTAAAGGACTGTAGAGAATGTATATGACCTGCATTATGTAAGCTCTGAAATTATTAAAAACAAATATCTAAGAAGTTTCACCTATAATATTTTTCAAAAGTCTATGGAAAGAAGAAGACAAAAATTTGAGTGATGGTCTAAAGACTAAAAAATCTTAGTTTGGCAGAATAAGTTCAATCAATATAGCAATGCGTTTTCTGAACCTGGCAGTTGGTAGTTTTATTAAAATACTCTTTGTTAGAAAATGTCACAATGGTTCCTAATCCTATCTATGGTAATTTAAAATAAAATGCTCACCAGAAAGTGAAAATTGTTAAAAGAATAGATTTCATCAACTCCCCAGTGTTTAGTATGAGTCAGTTTGTCTGCCTACAAATTCAGATTAAGTCTAGAACTAAGACTACACGGTTCAGAACATGCTTTACATGATAAAGATATGAAATCAATGCAAAATAATATTTGTATGTTTGAATTGAGGTTATTTTTATTTTCTTTTTTGTGAAAAAGTAGGGGGAAGTAACGAGGTTGCAGTGAGAGTACTATTTCATGAAAATATTTCTGGTGAATTTTCTGAAAAATCTTCTGTGAAAAAAGGAATCTCAATCTATGTGCCTCTAAAGCCTTTGTTTTACTTATTTTCAATGCTCTGCACCTAAGTCTGTGTTTCTGTTCTTCCACTCAAGGGAAACCTCATCACATGGTTTATAAGATTTAGATTCCAACCCTGTCTCCTACAACCATGCTCAGGATAGCTTAGTGTGGAAGGAACATGGTACTGGTAGCTCTGTGCTGTGGGGACCTTCTGGCTCCACAGGAGCATACACAGGTTGGTTGTTTACATAGGCCAACATTTTCCATAGGGGTTTTACACAAAGTGGTTAGACTTTTTGTCGACTGAACTCTTTAATAACTCAAAATAACTAGGATAAGGTATCACTGGAGAGTAGAAAAAAGCAGAAAGTGGACAAGATAACAAAGGGGAAGGAGGAAAGAGACACCAAGGAAGAAAAATAAATGAGAGGAAAAGAGAGACAGAGCTGAAGGGAAGGAAGAAGTGTGGTAAGGGAAGGGACAACACTGGGTATTCTTTGTTCTCACTAGCTCTAAAATAGGTTTTAGATTCAGTTTTGAAATCAGAATATATGTGGTTTTAAAATCCACTCTGTAACATTAGGGGCTGGCTTGTTAGGGTTTTCTGTCCTGCCTGGTTCCCACAGCTGTTTAGCCCCAAAGAAAATCAYACAGAGATCTCTATAAGTTATAAAACTGATTGGCCCATTAGCTCAGGTTTCTTATTAGCTCTTATGACTTATATTTGTTATGGTTTTCGTCTCTTTAAGAGACAAGCCACGCCCACTCCTGGCAACCCCTGCCCTCCCCCGCCATCTTAGATCTCTCACTGTCCCCTCTTGGCGAGCATGTGTGTCTCTCAGGCCTTTTTCTGTCTATCTCCTTTCCCTTCTCTCTTCCCTTTCTCTCTCTCTCCTTTCTTTCCCCCCTCCTTTAAGTAATAAATATCCAATTATATTCTGTATGATGTGTCTGCCCATGTCCGTTCTTACTGTCGCCTGCCCAGCTGCTCGCCACATGGCAGGACGAGCCCGCCCACCATGCACCAACCCGCCCAGGATCTTGCAACCTCTCCAGGGTCCTGCAGCCTTCTCTGTCTGGGACTGGCTGCTTCCAGAGCCTGCTGTCTGCCACCACATGGCCCACCGGGGATCTTGCAGGGACCCGCAGCCGTCTCTGCCTTGGGACTGGCTGCTCCCAGAGCCTGCTGCCTGCCTACTGCCACTGGGGACCTGAAACATTTTTAAAACAATCATAAAATTGGTGCCGTGACTTGGATAGGAGCTCCTGCCCGAAGATCCCATCCCAGGGTCAGGATCCTGAACCGGTTTCTTTTTCCATTCCCGGCTTCAATTGGTGAGTCCCCCCCCCCGTTCTGCTACGGTTGCTTCCCCTTTACCGGAATCGTGTTTGGACTGTCTCCCGGGTCAGTCCGCCCTCACATTAGCACTGCACACTCCCTGTACAGTGCATTAGACTGGGGACCTGGGGTCCCCCGGTT
>LOJH01032266.1:3610-16593 GCA_001685095.1 Ellobius talpinus
TTAATAGACTGTCTATGTTTAGCAATAACTAAAGCTAACAAATGATAAACTTTTGTTGTTCCTAGAAGTGTACTGAGGGTGCAAAGTATGCTAGTCCATTCATTGTTCACATCACATCTATAGAGGACCACTGCCAGACATTTTCCATGTGAAGAAACTGAGTCTCAGGAAAGTACTGAAAGGAGATCTAAGTTAGAGTCAATAGTACCTTTCCACAGGTGAGAATACTGAGCTCATGGACATCTACAGGGACTGTTCCGATATATATGATGGATAGATGATCATACCAGCATTCAGTCCATATGTGATTGGTTCCTATGTCTCTGCTCCTTGGGAGCTCAGCACAATACAATAAGGCCTGAGTATATAATATTTGTCTGGCATGAAATAAACTATATTCATGTCCACACAGAAAGTGATGGGTGAAATATAATGCACCTGAGGAGTAAATTCTATGACCAGAAGTAGAATCATATCTGGAATAAGAATACAAAAAAAAGAAAAGAAAAGAAAATCAGGGCCTGAATGATGTAGGTACAGGAACCCCCAGTGCAATTATGATTCACTTTGTTATGAGACATTATTTCCCCTGCTTCACTTGGCAATAGCTAGATCAGAGGATTTAAAGATGGAAGATTAGTGTGGACGTAGTCATCAAAGATACTTCAGAAACTATATGGCAGACAATTGTAAAGCAGAGTTTATTCTAAAACAAGGGTAGCTAATGCTGATCTCTGGGCTCAAGTTTCACAGCTTTCCTTCACTGGGCAAGTGAGTCTTTGTTGATCATAATGGAAAACAACAAGAATGCATTGTCTATTAGCCAGACACCAAAGGCTGTATGCTATTTCTGTGGACCTCTACAGATGCAAAAGAAAGGGATGCTCTGCAGGGTGAACAGTGGGAACCAAGAGGTTTCAGTAAGATGTAAGTAAGCTGGGTGTGAGGCCAGCACAGTGGGTATTGTGTAACTCAGCACAGACATGCAGTGGTTTGGCTGGTAATCATAGCTGATTTAGAACACACGCAGTGAGGCAAGAAAGAAATAGGCAATGTTTTTTCTTGCAAACCAGGAGGAAAGTGAAAAGCAAACCTATTCTTTCTCTTTTAAGAGATGCAGAAGGAAAAGTCAGCAGGGCAAATGTGTCCAGGAATAAGAGGAATTCTATTGCTTGGCTAAGGAGGAATAATTGAGGTGGTCAGATAGTTTCCACTCTTGCAGCATCTGAAAAGAAGAAGAAAGCTGAATGCTGTGACTGCAGCCGAGAGTCTGCCTCACATTGACTCCAGATTTCCAATGGCCACCCCATCAAAGTTTGCAAAGCTCACTATGCAATACAGAGCCTCCCAGGGAGTTGATGACTAAGAATCAAGACTGTATAACATTTTAAGGTTGCATTCAAATTCATGCATGTGAGTGCACATATTTTTATGGAGAAACAAATTTCAACAATTTCCTAAATTTCTTGAAAGAGGCTGAGCTCCCAAATATTTTTAAAAAACTGTGTCATCCTAGCCGTAACCAGATGCTAATGGTTGTAAAGTTGTTCCCACTCTCCTGCCTTATATATTTAGGCAGGAATATATAACTTCCTCAGTATATTTAGAATTATCACTCTCATCCCAGAAATGTGTCAATCACTTGCAGCTGACAGCTGAAACAGCAGGTTGAGTCTTGCAACACCAAGGTCCATGAATGTGTTTGGAGATGTCTCTATGACCTCTTGCTTGCTTGCATGTTCTTATGTGTCCCATGTCTTTAAAGAAAGCTTCATAACAGTGTGTTCTGTAGAGTCTGATGAATTCTTTCAGATACCTAAAAGGGGAAATCCTTAGAAAGTTCATGTAATTCCCAGTCCATGGATTTGACTGTGGGATCAGCTTTGACCATAGAGAGTTAGTTAGTAATGAGGACACAGTGAAATGAGGTCCTTGAAAAACAGAAGTTGACCATTTAGGAGCCAGTTCTGTGGCCATAAGGACATGCTTAGAGTATATTGATAAAGAATAAATGATTAAAGAATAGGGCAGACTCTAGTCAGTTACCTCAGTCAGGGCAACCAGCGAGGACTAGGGCTTCATATTTACTTTAGCTCATGCATATTTACGTGCGGATAAAGTATACACCTACAATAGATAATAATACATGAGCAATGTGAAATGCAAGGATGTATACATATAGTGATAATGTATAGTCAACAGTAAAATATAGGGTCAATTAAATTCCATTCCCTTGAGTCAATCAATATGTCCAGTTACTCATGCTTCACTCTAGAGAGTAACCAGTGATAGGTTGGTTTCCACTCTAAGAAAGTCCACACAGTTTGGCAAACACAGACTATTCATATATAAATTCACAAGTGTAATAATAAAACATCAGTTGCCACTTCTAGTATGTCCATCTATTCAAGTTCGAAAGTTCAGGTAAAAGAATTAAATTACTTTTCCAAAGAAGTAATCAGGTGAGAAAAAAACTTAATCTATAAACTTCCCTTGTTGATCTCTATTGCTAGAATCCAGACTCAGAGAGAAAAGAGTCATTGTAAATGACATTTCTCCCTTCCCTTTTGTAAGAGGCATGACACCATAGCATATTTAAACTGGCCAGTGGTGGCACACACATTTAGTTCCAACACTTGGGCAGCAGAGACCGGTGGATCTGTGAGCTCAAGGCCAGCCTTGTCTACAGAGCGAGTTCCAGGACAGCCAGGGCTACATAGAGAAACCCTGTCTCATTAAACAAAGCAAAGCAAAATAAAAATAAAAATGAAGCCATACTTCTGCAAGTTAAAATAGCCTATCAGGCCTCTGTAAAGGAAGACATGATGTGTAATTGATAGGGACTATAGAACAATCTGCCACCATTGGGGCAAAGGTACTTTACCTCTGAGGCTAATGAGTACGTATCCACATGGTTGAGGGCTACTGCCTTCTCATATCTACTTATTCTCACTTGATTGCACATGTAGTACCCCTCCCACATAGAGACAACTTGTTAATCTATAGTGTGAATGTTGGACAATAGATAAATTTAACAGGATCCTTGTGGAATGACACATAGTCCATGGACTCAGATGTGGAATGGTTTCTATTTGTTTTCTCAAGCACTCTTCTCAGGATTTAATCACGATGGCTTATTTATCTGTTTCTTCACATAAAGAGTTGGGAATGAGCAGTAATGGTACTGATGACAAAGACCATAACAGTTCTAAATGTGGACACATACAAGGATCCTCAAGTTCGATCCAAGTGTCATAAAAGAAATTAAATAAGACACCTCCTTCTCAAGAGCCAGACAAGGACATAGTGTTTCATAAGAAAAGCCACCACTCTAGAGCAAGCTGGAGCTACTTTGGTAGAAGCAGAGAGGGGCCTTACCTCAGACATCAGAGTTCGGGTAGACAAGAGGGTGGCTATGACCTATAATTAGATTAAAATGACTGTCCAGATACACCTTCCTGGGGAAACTGGTACACTCAGGTAATCACTGCTTGCCAATTCCACAGCAATAGAAAATTAAGATTGCTAGAAGCTCCTGGGTGGGCAGAGTTTTAATCAGGATGCTGCAGCTTCCTTCCCCACCCGACCCCAGCTGGAGCTTTACTACTAAATTGCAACTTCCAAAGAAAGGAAGTCTGCTTCTTTCATTAGGGTTCTTTAAAGTAAATTCTTTAAACAATCAAGGCTTCTCTGGTTACTCTTTGTTCTACCTTGACTGGAAACTGCTTAGCATGGGAGACCCGCCACTCACCTACCCCTAATCCTTCCAGCTCCACCCTGAAATCAGCCTTCTCAAAGGCCTTAATGTTCTGTCATGGACAAGTGGGAATCAAGCCCAGAATGCTCAAGCCAACACAAGCTGTCCCTACAGACTGTTAAGGTGTTTAGCTACAGTGAGCTGATTCTCCTCCTAAGTCCTACACCAGCATATTTGTGTTCTCGGGTCCTAACAGACATCTGTCTATGCATGTCAATCTCAATGCTGTACTTATCATAAGAAGAATAACCGAGGACTTTACTCAATTTGTTTCTTATTCTTTCATGTATAGGAGGCTGCAGAGGATCTGAGAAACACTTCAAAAGGGGAACTGCAAACTGACAGAACTGGTTTCCCATTTTACAAAAATGATGTGTGCACTGATTTAGTCTTCACGTGGAAACATTCATTTTCAATTGTTATAAGCATCGTTAGCCCCCAGATGTTGCCTGAGTTAGCTGGGTAACAAAGTGTTATCCTCTCCTAGGAGCAGATGAGACTTAACAACTCACTCTGATGGATCTCTCATGTAAGTCACACCAAGTCCTTTTTCTGTGGACCACATCCTTTACAAATGCCCTCTTAAAAAATGTCAGCCCTCTCCTTCCACCAAACTACCTTGCAACTCCTTCTTTCCTCCCTCCCTCTCTTCCTTCATTCTTTCTTTCCTCTCTTTCTTTGTAATAATGAAATTGCACCTGTTTGATATTTTTAGAGCCATGTGCCACATGAATACATTAGAGAAACCATGAATGGGGCAAAACTTTTCTCTAAATAGATACCAGTCCAAGTCAAGAAAGCAAATCCTCCCACTGCTTCATGAAACACACACCAGTTACCACCTATGTGATGCACTGGGACTTTAGCAACTATAGGTACAGATTTCTGTCAGCTGCTAAACAGAATTGAAGGAACCAAAGGGAAGTCAAGATCACTGCATGGTCAAATGAGTCATAGTTTTGTGGAATGATTTCCGGAAGAAGGGTGTAGTGAGGATCGTGGAAGAAGAGAAACATCAGCCTACAGTCACTGAGATTCCAGGGCAAAGCACTTCCACAGGTTTCTGAAGTTTCTGAAATTTTCATCTTATTCTCTTCAAATGAAAGAAAGAACCAGAGCACGGTCAATCTCCCAGGAAGGGAGATTGACATTTAATTAGAGGGAATCTTAATGTGATTCCCTTATCTTTTTCTGGGGATGTAAGAATTAATTTGTCCTTTGTTTGGGTAAGACACAGAGGAAAAGATATACTGGTTAACTCTGGGTCATATATCCCCCCACCAACCCAACTCTCTGATTGATGAAGAAATCCTCACCATCATGCAAGCACCCTTCTTCAAAAGACACAAACTAATTTCAACAGTGAAGTAAATGTGATCTCAGACATGAACTAGTGTAAGCTGTAAGGCTTAGCTTGGAAAATTTCTGAGAGTCAGAATCTAAACCTCATCTGCTCCTGAGCAGTTGTGATTTTTAATGCTAGTGTAGAAGACGAAGACATGCTGTTCAAATGCAAGGGTTAGAATCAGGGGGGAGCTCCAACTGTGTCATCTTTGGAAAGGCCATTTTGCTTCCTCATCCCCTTGCCATATGGGAAAACTATTAAAGGCTCTTCTGTGAGCCATTTAAAATATCTTTGATTTTTTTCCTGAAACTTCCAATTTTTCCCCAAGTAAATTGTCAAAGACTAACCTGACAAACATCTTCCAGCAGAAGATCCTGCAAGGCTGCAGCATTCAGCAGTCCACGTGTTATATCCTTGAGAAATCGAAGTACCAAAAGGTACCAGCATTATCAGATAAATTCCACAAGCTTCACCCCATTGCAAATGGCCCCCATAAGTAACTGATTTATTAAGCATCAATCTCATTATTTAAAGTATTATGCAGAAGCAAGGGTTCTGGTCTGATTCTGACTGACACCCAAACCCCTAGTGACCACTGGACTACAAGCTGAAATAAAGACTAGCATTTCCCTAGGAGGCTATATGGTGAGGATCTATTGGCTGATTGCATCGCATGCTTGTAGGTTTCTTCACTGTGAACCTCACTATGCTGGAAGAAAGCTCAGCCCTGCTTTCAGCACCTGTAAGGCTCTGCTACACAGTGGCTGTTAGAGGAAGTAGGTGGTCATTTTCTCTGACACTTCTATGTGTCTGAATGTGAACTCTAGTTTATACAAATATGTACTGCCACTTTTCTTTCTTTTCTTTGAAAATATTTTTTAATTTTTGAGATTATAATTTAATTACATTTCTCCCTTCTTTTTCTTACCTTCAAATTCTTCCATATTGCTTCTCTCTCTCCTTCAAATTCATGACCTCTTTTTTCACTAATTGTTAATGCATGCATATATGTATATGCATATATATTCCTAAATATACCTTGTTTAGTTCATATATTAGTGATAGTTCTCTATGAGACAGAACTGATAAATAGCTATAAATCACTTCTTTATGTTTAACACTTATATGTAACACACAAAGAGATCAATAACATACATATGTGTTATATATATGAATATGTCTACATACACGCACACACACATATGTGTGTATGTATCACTGTAATGTATTAGAGTGGCTTACAAGTTATGGTCCATTTCAACGCCCAATTCCCAGCACCAACATAACAACTCATGGTCATGTTTAACTCCAGTTTCAGGGGATCCAATGCCCTCTTCTTTCCTATGTTGGCACTGCATACACATGATACACAGAAATACATGCAGGCAAACACTCATGTACATAGCATTAATAAATAAAATTAAAAAGAAATGCACCTGTTTTCTAAATAGGCACACACATCTTTCTTTGGCAAACAACCTTGCATGTATAAGTTAACCTGAACTCCTACATTTTCAACTATCAAGCACTTCAATTCATTGCCAGAAAACAAAACTTTTTATTCATTAACGCATTATTTAAGAGTTTTCAAATGTTTGGGCTTAATGCAGTCTAAAGAAAATCACATCTGTTCGAAGTTAGCAATTACTTCATAAAACACAGAACTGGGGTTTTGTATTTTTACAAGATTGCTAACTTTTCTCTCTGAGAAAAAGAAAATCTATCTTTTAAAAATTACAGTCTTTCTGGACAAAGCATTATCTAATTGTCAAGAACATCTGAATTATCCAAGCATCGTCCTGATTAAAATGATGTCAGTAGGATGAAGAGGGCTAAGCAGGTGTTGTGAATCACTTCATACTTCTTGTAGATTTATGCTGCTTAAAAGATAATGTCAGACAATGTCTTGGTTGTACTCAAAGAACTGATTTAGCACAAACAAAAGTGAATAAGAAACACAGGTCCTCAAATGAATGTGATAGCATAGGCACATAACCTCAGCACTGGGGAGGTAGAAGCAGGAGGATCCTGAATTTGTGGCAACTTGGATATGTATATATATTTGGATATATATATATGCACATATATATACATACAAATATACATATATATGTTGAGGCTTTGTAGTCAAACACACACACACACACACACACACACACACACACACAGCAATCAGGATAAAACAAAGGTGGAAGATCTTCAGCTCTGACCCAGTAGATGTCAGCTGTCCCTGGTGGTGTGGTCCTCACAGATTGTCTGCAGACATCAGTCATGCTGGCCCTTTCAAGAAGGTGGGTTTCTTTCATGCTTAACATCAGTGGCTGAAATGCCTTTAGGATATGTGTCAAGACAAAAATTAAAATAAAGTTCTATTTCCCTTACTTATTTGAATTTTAAGTATCATAATCTCTCTCCCATGATGGTATTGAATGCCCCTCTGATGTGGGATTCCCCTCTGTATGCTGTGAATACCATTGGTGAATAAAGTAACTGCCTTGGCCTAATAATAGGATAGGGTAGTACTAGGTGGGTAAAACTAAACTGAATGCTGTGAGAAAGGAGGCAGAGTCAGGGAGAAGCCATGGAGCAGCCACCTGAGACAGATACATGGTAACCTTGCCGGTAGGCCACGAACATCGTGGAAAAGTATAAAATAATGGAAATAGGTTAAATTAAGATGTAAGAGCTAGCCAATAAGARGTTAGAGATAATAGGCCAAGCAGTAATTTAATTAATAAATTTCTGTGTGGTTATTTTGGGAGACTGGGCTGCCAGGAAATGAACAAGTGGTGTCCTACTACACCCCTCCTTTTGGCATATCCACCTCAGATACACACAAGGCCTCAATGGGTACTTTCCCAAAGCAACATTGTTCTTTTATCATTGCCTCAAACAAAGCAGTTGGTATCCTCTGTTCAGGAGGAGAAACGGGAGAGATACAGGGTACTGGAGGGTAATAAGTGATCAAAACATATCATACACAAGTATAGACATCTTATACATGTTATACACATGTATAGACATGTTCCGTGATATTGTGGAACCTAGAAACTCTTTGCAATTAGTGTCCACTAATACAACTTTTATTTATTTTAATCAAATTTATTGTGACGTCAGACACGTATATAATTCATAGGAATCACTCATATTCCTGTCCTACCCTCTCTTATTTCTCTCCCACATTTAATAACCCCCTCCTCCTTAGACCTCCTTTCTCACTATTATGACTTTTGGGTGTGTGTGTGTGTGTGTGTGTGTGAGAGAGAGAGAGAGAGAGAGAGACACAAAGAGACAGACAGACAGACAGACAGACAGACAGAGGCTCTGAGTTTATCCAGGCCTGTCCATACAGCATGGCAGGCCTCCCATTATCACCTGGATGTAAGAGGACAGAATGTATATAATTCATTTCCATTGCATTTGACTTAGAATCACTTAGGTGTGCCAAGTATATCTCCTCTAAAATTTAACTGAAAAGACCCATACTGTATGTGGGCACCACCTTGTTTTGAAAGGACAATATAGTGGCTTAAATGAGCTTGACTACTTGGTCACCAGGAGACAGTGCTGCTTGTGTCGGTTTAGGTGGTGTGGCCTTGCTGAATGAAATATTTCACTAGGAGTAAGCCCTGAGGTTTCAAAGCCAAGTGCTAGTCCTCATTGTCTCTCTCTCTCTTCCCTGTCCCCTCTCTCTGTGCTTGTATGTATGGTTCAAGACATGAGCTCTCAGCTGTTCTTTGTTGCCACTGTCCCCTGCCACAATGAACCCCCACCTCTCTGGAACCAAATAATTTTATTTTCTTTAAGTTACCTTAGTCATGGTGTTTTATCAAAGCAGCAGAAAAGTAATTGATACAGATGGAGTTCCCATGCTGAATAAAAATTCACCAGTGTGCAGACATTGCCTGTATTCTGCTTCCTAATCTACCCAGCTGTGAGGCAATGTAGCTGCCAAGAACCCTGAAAGCATCCTCCTCTATACCGAATAAATCCTTTGACCTAGAGTTGCTTCTGTAAGATACTTGGTTTCAACAATGGGAAAATTAACTAATTCCTACCCCCTAACACATACATACTTCAAGACTGCATTGGGAAGTTTTATATATGATAGAAGAAATAACACTACCCAAGAACATATTTGCTGCAGAAGGTTGCTCCTCATTAGTGAAGGAAGATCGTCATTACCGATGATCTGAAACACAAATTCTAATTTTCAGGTGACACTGAGACTCACTTTTATCCACCATGATTCAAACACGGCTAACACTGTCCCCCCCTTGTGTCAGCCTATGTGGGTGCAGTACGCACACCTTGATCTTGGGCGTCCTCGATGAGAAATGTCACATCTCTGAAGGATGTCACAAATTTTCCCTGATAGGAAGATAATGTACCACAACCAAAAGCTTCAAATAAGTGTGGGCATGAAAATCAGTTGGCGTTAACATGAAAGCAATGAATGTTTAAACAAGGAGCACTGAGTGTGGTTTCATGTTCACTGGAGAGATTGTGGGCGAGATGGCACTCATTCTTCAGTGGTCTGCCTTTACCGGAACTCAGTGGTCATGCCTCAGATGTCTACAGATCAAACAGGGGCACTAGACATACTGAAACCAAAAAAAAAATAAAATAAAACAAATATCACCAAATTGCCAGAGCAAAGGAGACCCAGAGAAGACAACTGAATTTTGAAGGACAGGCTACCAGCAGTCATTCATTTTTGTCTTTGTAGAAGTATTTCTTTAATTCCAATAATAAACTCTTCCCCAATGGTACCTGCCTATATTTTTTATCATCAAAATCCACAGGTGAACTTTCCATTTTATATACATTCACTACACTCTTAAATGTATAGAGTAAAAGTGTTCACTATCTTAAATATTTTTATACATAGATCTTGAATTTTAACTGAAAGATATGTTTTTGAATCACCTGTATTACTTCTAAATATCCATTAGATCATAACCATTGAAAGTGAGAAACTCTTACTTTTCATTTACAGTATTCTTCTCTGCAGAAACTACTATATTAAATGCATTAACCTGAATGACCTTTGGTAAATATTGATTGAATCAAATTAAAATGATGTATAGCCTTTCTTGCTGTGTGAATTCAGAATCAATGGCAGTGACCTCCACGGTTGGGGAGGTTGAGGACAGTCTCAGAGTTTAGATAAGTGTGTTGAAAAAAGTGAATGCTACCCTCGATGAGACAGGTAGTGGGCAGCTTCCCTTACCCAGCGTGCAGGCAGAGTGGGGCGTAAAGGAGAACCACCACCAGAGCATGGATCTCTGAGCTGCTTTCATGTTTGACTTTATTCCACTACATCCTAGACAATGGGGATAAACTATCGCCATGTCTTCCTACACGTGTTCAGTAAAGCCTAGTGAATTGTATCTCTCTCCCTTAACTGACATTGACTCACTCCTAGTTCCAAACTGTCTCTTCTCACTTCTATCCAGAATTCTTCACTCAAAATGCAACTGAAAAGTTATTGTCATTACAAAAAAAAGGGAAAAAATTTCTCCACAGCATCCTCCCTACAATAGCAGCTCATCGTTATTCTCTTGCATGAATGCAACATGACACTCAGTGACAGGCCATTCCTACAGTGCAGACCTCCCTCACAACACAAAGTATGTGTGCATGCTGATTCCACAAGCAAAATTCCTCCATCATGTTTAGATATCTGCAATCATTTGCTTCTTTTTCTTCATCTCTTTGTCTACACTTCTCTGCCTCTGTATCTCGCTCCTTCTACATTATGGGTATATTAGGACATGTGTGGCTATTGTGCATGTATGAAAAGCAGATGGAGTATTGGGTTTCTACCTCCTATCACTCCTCTGCCTCATTCTCTCTTCAGGTAGAGTTATCACGGAATCCCTTAATTTTCAAAGATTAACACACACACACATATATGCATGCACACACGTGTACACACACGCACACACACACATACAGATGTATGAGCATGTTAGTAAGTTAGTTCAAGTGCCCATGGAGTCCAGAAGAGGGCAACATTATCCCTGGTTCTGGAGGTGTGGGAATTTGTGAGCAACCTAATATAAATGCTGGGAACCAACCTCTTATCTTCTGCAAGAGAAAAAATTCTCTTAACCACTGAGTCATCTCTCTTCCAATTTTTCTATTCTAGATTTTCTATTCTAGACCTCTATCATCTATTGATTAAAGTAATTGAATTATCAAACTCTAGTTCTCTCACCTATAAATAGCTAATGTCACCCAGACTGTCATGATAAAAACAGAAAAACAGTACTTTAATAGTGTCATAGACACCATATTTCTGCTTGTGAATATTCATTGTTCCATTAAATTAGTCATCAAATGATTGTTTTGTCTATATTCTGAGGCAAGCATGGGAAATAATCATTGGCCCACAGATGAAAAGTAAATAATTATACAGCTACTCATATAAAATTCAAAGAGTCACTATGAGAAGAAAAACTGTTCTTTATCAAAAATGATAAAGCTACATCTAGTGCTAGGTACCATGTTCCTCTCAAGGCAGATGTGCTTTTCACTAATAACTCTAGTGGCATAGAACAAATTGATCTTTGGTCTTTTGCTCTGATTTTCTGAAATCCCTGAGGTCCCAGAAACCTGTGACACACACACACGCACACACACACACACACACACACACACACGAAAAAGAGAGAGAAGGGTCGGGGGGACAGAGATCCATAAATTGATTCTGTAAAACAGAACATTCTGTACGGATGAGAATGCCCTTGTGTCTGTACAACCTAATTGAGTGACACCAGATCTTTGGGAATATTAAGTCCTTAAAATATAAATAATAAAACTGAGGAGACTGAATTCTTATTATTTGAACTTAACACGAAACTTATTTCACCTCGGTTATTTATTATATTTCTGTTTTTAACCTCAGAGTCACCTTGACTCAAGACAGTCACTGACACACAGTTAGTTTGGTCATCTGGCACACACTCTCGGCCATCAGGATATTTGGATACCTTATCTCTAAAGTGACAACATCATTTGCCTGCTCAGAGCACCATTGTCTGGACACAGTGTCCACACCAAGTTACGAACTAATCTGTAAGATTTTTCACCATCGGATACAAGAATAACACCATGTTCTCAATCCAATAATCAATTGCTTGATCCCTTTCTCTTCCCCTGTGACCCTAGAGCAATTCTCTCAATTTATGTTCTTTCTACTGACAGGGTCCTGGGGAAGGCACTGAGGATAGAAAAAGAAGGGATGCCTCTGAACTGAAAGACAACTGTGTCTTTAGAAGAGTCTTGGAAGAACAACTGAGTCTAAGGTGGCTGAAGATAAGATGATCAAGAGGTCTCTGGAGGAAATTACACAAAATGGGATCCAGAAAACATGGCAGGACCTATGCATCTCCAAAAAGATATCTAGTCTATTCCCTACCTCCTTATTGGAGTTCAGCTCTGGGTAAGTGCCTTTAGCTATTTCTTTTGAATGGAACATTTCTCCTGGAAAGAGCAGGAAAGCTCAGAAAACTTAGAACATTGTTAAGTTTAGTAGGACCCTCCCTAAAGTTAAATAAACAGTGAACAGACCATCATCATTGAAGTTACCTGCCTTCTGAACAGGAAGCTCCAGGGATGCAGCTTTCATGAGCTCACCCATGTAAAGGTGGCCCTTCCCATGATGGGGCTCACTTGAGTCACCTAGTCTCCTGTTTGTAATCTCTTAAAACTTGGTTCACCAAATTACGTTTTGGTGCAATTGCTGTTTTTGTCTTCCCACTGCCTTATATGGGATGCAAAAGCATTTGTAAAAATAGCCTTAAGACAATGCATGCAACAGTTAGGTCCAAGATCCAATAGTGTTTATTCATTTCATGAGCATCATGTTGGTTT
>LOJH01032268.1:0-16592 GCA_001685095.1 Ellobius talpinus
ATCACTGCACCCACTGACATCCTCCACCTGGCCTCACACAGAGTCTCCCTCCTGCTGCTCCCATAATTCTCTTCTGATGCCTCACCTTGAGGAGCAACTTTGACACATCTTCTCTTCTCCACCCACATCTTGTGAGTCAGCTTGAACAAATGGGATGCCACCTCAGCCTCTCCATGGCCCTCACCCACTTCCCTTCACCCACTGACTGAGCGTCTTTCCCCATGGCTGCTGGGAGCTCTCTGCGGCACTTGCTGCGTGCAAGACTGAGCCTTTACTCCTGATATCATCCCACCACAGAAGACACCAGAGGACGTGATGGTTCCCAGCACCTTAAAGCCAATGTCAGTCTTCCTAAACTACTCCTTGCTCACTCCCTGATGGCATAAGCATCCTTTTCTCCCTCTTGGGATGCAAGTTGCAGATGTGGGAAATTCAGGCTGTCTCGTGCCTTTTAACTTCATGTTTCTGTGTTTACTTAAGGACTCCACTGACCTGAAATCTATCTTTCATTTCAGCAATCTTTTGTTTGTTTTCCAAACCTTGTAAGTGTGTACAACTGGTCCTCAAGTTCCCTCTCTCCCTGCAGACATAACACCATATCTCCCTGCTGTTGCCCAGGTCAAGACTGTTCCCATTCACATATAGCATCTCCAGGACCCTGTGCCTGCTCATCAGTCAGTAAGTCGACAGGCATATACAGAGTGTCTCCACATGCTAGGCTCCAAGGACAGAGGTAAAAAGAACATTATTAACTCTGACCATGTCAGGTCTTCCTTGCTAGTGGTGGGCAACAGAAACGAAGCAGATCCACACAACCATGCCAGGGAGCTGGTGCTAAGAGAATGAGAAACAAGGATGGTCAGAATGGAGTCAAGAACTCCAGACTCTCCAGGATGGGGAGACTTCAGGGGAAAGGACAGTGGGGAGGCCTCAGGGGAAACCAGAGTGGAGTCCTCTGGGGAAAGGACAGTGGGGACTTCAGGGGAAAGGACAGAGGAGCAGCAACTGCAAGGTGAAAGGTGGGGGACCTTAGGGGAAAGGTGGGGGGACCTCAGGAGGAATAGATGTATCTGAGTCAGGAGACATCACGAGGAGCTAGGCATATGAGGAGGAATAAAGCTTTTCCCAGATAGAGGAACAATGTTTTTGAAGACCTGAGCCAGACACAAACTTTCATTGCCCACAGAAGGCAGGGACAAGTGAACCTGGATCCAGAAGAGAAGGACGTATGTCTAGAATAAGACCACAGACGTCAGTGGTCCCTGAAGTTCAGGGGCTTGCAGTTTGACCTGACAGCAGTAACAGTTTATGACACTTCATGTGCATGTCAGACAGGAACCACAGACATCTACAGTCCAGACATATCCCTCCGTCTTTGTGCTGCTCTTGGGCAGTGTGGGAGCCACTGTGTGCTGCCATCATCTTTGTTTCTGACAGTTAGTTCTCTTTGAGACTAACGCTGAGAATCAGTGTCCTCCCTGTGTCCCTACAGTCTGACCATCTTAGAGCTAAGATTCCTTCCGGCAGGTACCGAATCCTGCCCCTGTGTTCTGCAGAAAGACTGAGCAAAGCTCTTTTACTACAAGGAAGCGATAATCAGTTCTCTAAGTGTTTGTGTGAATTTCCTGGGGAAAATTATTAGGTTTTATTACTTTTAAAAAGAACTCACAGAATTCCAGATTGATGAATTTTCTCCCAAACTGAAATTTTTCTTTATTGTCTTCTGACTTGATAGTTTCTAATGAATAGTCTGCTTTTTTTTTCTTTTTCCTCTTTACATAAGGTATGATTTTCCTTTGTATTTTTTCAGGATTTTTTTTATTTATCTTTTGAATTTTGGCTTTAAGTTTTTACTATGTTTTTATGCATATTACTGAGGGTTTCTGAGCTTTGTGGGTGTGCGGATTTGTGTCTTTAGCTATCTTTGAAAAGTTACAACTCATTGCCTCTCAGGGATTTCTCGTGCCGCATTTTCCACTTTTCCTTTAAGCATTCAGTTTATTCTGTTCGCTAGCTGCTCTTTCCTCGCATCCCTGTAGCTTGCTGTGTTCTGAGTTCATATGTTTTTAGCTTAGACTATTCCTTTGATCTAGTTTCCCCTTTCACTAATGCTCCTGGTATCCGTAAGTCCATCCATACATCCTCCTGAGGAGTTCTTGTCTCTGCCACTCTGATGTGTTCTCCTCATCCCCCCAGGGAAACTCCCTACATGTTCCCGGACATTCTGCCTTTCCCAACAACGCCTTTGAGACAGACATCATGCTTATGTTATAACACACATCTTCATTATGTTATAACATAATGCAGTTACATTAGCTGTGTATCTCGTGGCCATGACCAAATAACTAATAGAAGCATTTTAGGGGCGAGGGGTTCATTTTGGCCATCAAGGACAGGAAGGTGTGGACTGCATGAGCATGAGGCCACTCTGCACAGGGTGTCAGCTGTCAGGAGGCAGAGGGAGATGGGAGCTGGTGCTTAACATTCTCTCCCTCTTCCATCTTTATTCAACAGGCAACCCCAGCCATGGGAGAGCACAGCCTGCATTCAGAGTGGCTTTTCCCTCCTCAGATAGATCTCTCTAGAACCATCCTTGCAGACATGCAGAGGTATGTCTTCTAGGTAATTCTAAATCCTGCCCAGTTGACAATGGAGACTGCCTGCTGTAGATGTTTCCAGAATGAGTCGTTTTGCTTTGGGTGGGGTTCTGGGTACCTTGGAAGTTTCCGGTCACACCTGTATAGCATCTGCCCATGGCTTCCAGTGGACGGATGCAAATAGCGCTTGTATCTGCTTGTGCCCAACCCCTTCTCGGGCTCTGCCACAGGTACCCTGCTGCAGACTCTCCTCCCGCACCTTGCCGCACATGCCGGCTCCCTTTGCCTTTCTGACCAGTGGGTTCTGAGCCTGTGGCCTGCAGCCTGAGTCCTCTGATGGACTTCAGTAAGGTGGCAGCTGTGAATGCTGGGCTTCTCCTTAGGTCAGGCTTGTGAACAATCCTCCCAGTTTTCCACGCTCTAAGTGAAAGCTGGTAATGTTATATAGTGTGTAAGGAGGCTGCTTGTTAGTTTCCGGCCGCTTAGCCTCAAAATAATCACACAGAAACTGTATTAATTAAATCACTGCTTGGCCCTTTAGCTCCAGCTTCTTATTGGCTGACTCTTACATATTAATATAACCATTTCTAGTCATCGGTGTGTCACCACGTGGCCGTGGCCTACCTGCTAAAGTTCTGGTGCCTGTCTCAGGCAGGGATACACGCCTTCTCTCTCACTCTGCTCCCGAGCTCTGTTCCCCTATAGCTCTGCTATATGCTCAAAGCAGTTCCTTTATTGATCAATGGTAATCACAGCACACAGAGGGAAATCCCACATAAATGTAGTCTATTTAACTATATCAGGTTATGTGTCTGTCTTATATCCAGGGCCTGAGAAAGATGTAAGGATTCTGTTCAATGTTCAAAAATCACTTGGTGTGACAGTGCCCCAAAGTCACCCAGGCACATGTGGGGCCTGCCCCTTTCCTCAGTCAGCTTGCTATCATTACCCCAATCTCTTTACTTGGGGATGGCAAAGACTTTGCCTTTGCAAGTTCTCGAGCATGCCTGTCACAGGGCTGGCTTCACCTCTTCTCTTCTCAAGTGTCACTTCTGTAGAGAAACCTTCCTTAAATAGAATCTCCATGACCTACTGCACAGTCCTGGGTTGAGTCTTCCCACACTGACACACAACCACACACCTGTGCTCCTAGAACTTGAACTCAAGTATGTGTTTGTGACAGTCACTTTGGGAAGTGGGAGGTGCGTGGAAGGAGAAAATTAGTCCACATCCCAGTTATGCCCCAGTCCCCTGCCCTTCTCAGCCATGGGATACATCAAGAAATACTTTAAAACATTCCCGAGCTGCTTTGAATCAGTTCCCTAAAGCATACTGTGGGAGCTGTGCACCCGAGGAGCAGTTCAGCAGCAAGGCTCAGGCTACAAATAGAGATATCTGGGTTTCCACTTTTATAAACCCACACTGACTATGTCTACAGTGGCTTGGGGCTGACTCAGCAGCTCACAGGGACCCCAGCTCTTTGTGTCCAGCAGAGGCCAGCCAGTGGTATGTGTTGGGTGCTATAGAGTGTAAGGTCATAAGCAGTCAACCCTGTGAGGAGACATAAAGTCAGTCACAGACAATGTGCAAACGAATGGCCATAGCACGTGACCCACTATAAACGGATTCATGGAGACAGGAAGCCATAGCTGTCTAGGCCGCTTCTTGCAGATCCCACTGGCTGGGATTAGCGCGGCCTTCCTTCGCCTTGGCCCATCCATGACTGACTGTCACCCTGTTCCAAACCTGCCTCTGAAAGTGCTAGGAAGTGTCCAGATGCAGTGGTGGTTGACTTTGGTCATCAACTTGATTGACTCTGGTTTCCAGTAACACAGCAGTTCTCAACCTATGGGTCATGATCCCCTTGGGGGTCAAAGGACCTTTTCACAGGGGTCACCTAAGACCATCTTCACAGTAGATATTTACATTATGATTCATAACAGTTACGAAATCATAGTTTTGAGGTAGCAATGAAAATAACTTTATGATTGGGGTCACCATAACATTAGTAACTGTATTAAAGAGTCACAGCATAAGAAAGTTTGAGAACCACTGTACTAACATGCACCTTTGGATGGATCTATGAGGTTAGCTACAGTCCCAACACAAAGACGTCTGAGGGCTACTGATTTTGCCTACCTGTCATTGTGCCCCGCTGGTGAGTGCATCTACTCTATTGCCGCTCCAGTGTTGCCACCCTCCACTGACAGTGGTAGACTAAAGACCACCAGCTCTCCAATAACCTTCTAGGCTTTCAGTACTGGCTGGTGACTAGGAAGGCACCCAGCCTCATGGGTCGGGCAGTAACTGGGTTCTCTCAGCCTCCCTGGGGTGCAGACAGCCATTGCTGGACTACGCAGGCCATATCGTGTAAACAAATCTAACATCCCCTTTGCAGCTTTCCTTCCTTCACTTCATCTCCCACAGAGAACCATGACTAACACGTCCCTGTTTGCAGGATGGATCATCAGATGAGGAACTTAACGTCTCTGTTTAAACAGCCTTTGGGGTTCTGCCCAGGTGTTGTGTGTCATGCTGTTGTTCGTCCGGGTTCACATTTTGGACCTCCTGATGGTCTTGTGCTGAGCATCCTTATTCGAATTTGACTGTGGGGAAATTGGTCCCAGTGTGGAGTTAAAGTTTTCCACGGAACTCACAATGGACCCAGTATGTCCACAGCTGGCCCTTTCTATTTCTGTCCTCTGTGGTCTGGTCTGAGTTTGCTCCTCAGAGCATGCCAGGTGAGTCCTAGCACTCTAACTGAACGAGACCAACATGCATTGGTGCATATTCTATATGCGCAGTTCCGTATTCTGCATCTCCAGTGCTACTGTCCTGGAGTCAATGCTTGCTCAGCCCTTCTCTCTCCCAGACCCTTCAGGGAAAGTCTACTCCTAGAGCAAATGAAAGCTGTTAGAAGACCTTGGAGATGTCCATCCAAGCAGTGTCTCTCATTTCCACACAGAGGAGAGCCGAGAGGATCTAAGTAGCCCAAGCAGCTTTGGAATTCGTCCAAACAACACCAGGTTGTGGGTCTGGGTGCAGTAGTACATCTGAGAAGCCAGAGAAGGCAAAAGATTAAGAACAGAGCTTCTTTCTCACTAGCAGAAGACGCACACATTGATGTGGGAATCTGACAGTATACAAACAAGTGTCTGGTGGGTGGGCGGACATCGCCAGGGGTGTCAGCATCCTTTATCACTGTTCATCTCAAGTTTACGATGCAGCCATGTGAGCTCCATTGGGAACATGAAGTTGTGGCTCCCGATATCCAAGGAAAGTCGATGTGACTCACACAGGCTTCCCCAGATGCAAGCGTGGGTTTAACTCTCCAGGTTTCCTTCCTTGTGAAATCCCATAATATTTAATCAGGACCATTACTGTCCTTGCAAAGAAACACGAAGTACTCCAAATTAGAGGACAACCAGCAGGCAGTTTCACCTGTCAACACCAAACCAACTTGCTCCTGGCCCAGTGCTTCAGCTTCCTTGATGATGGTGGGCACTTCTGTTTGTATCTATGACAATGATCTCCATCATGTTCCACAAAAACGAAGCAAAGCATGCCCTGAATGCCTGCTTTTCCAGTTGGCAATGGCATTGCATTGTCCTGCTTAAAAACACGATTACACTTGGAGATGCTGGACCCAAAGCACAGTGGCCGTCCATCCCTCAATGGCAGGGGTTTGAGGGATTAAGAGCTAAAGTTGCAAAGTTGTGGGCTGGAAGAAAAGCTACAAGACATCCCTCTGCTCCGACTGGAAACTCGAGAGCTTGCAGGTGCAGAAATGGGGCTGAGTGAGTGTGGGGCCGAAGACCTCAGATTCTCTTTGCTGTCTCTGAGACCCTCCATACCTGCTTGCAGGAAGGCTGGCTGGCTGGGGAAACAAAATGGCTTTCCTCTGACTGAAGTTCTGAGAAATCAATTTCTGTACAGATCATGGGCCCTCTGGGGTTTATTCCATTCATCCACTTGGCCAGTCCTGAAGGAGAGGCAAACCTCAGGCGGCTTTGGGGCTCTGCTGGGAAGGCAGGTTGATGGACGGCTTTGCTGAATATAAAAGCACTCAATCCAAGAAGGATGCTCCCCAAAACCTGGAGATGCTCTCTCCTTTCCTACATGAGACCTGAGGGATTACAGACTTTCTACAGCCTCAGAACTTCCCCCTTTATCTTCCTGTCCTCAAATGGAAGTGGAGTTTGCAAATCCAAAGGAAAAGAAAGACAACTTCAAACAGATGTGACTCAACGGATGTGTGTAAGTGTGGGAATACACATGCCACAGCATCCATGTGGGGATCACAGGACAACTTTAGGGAATTAATTCTCCCTTCCACCCTAGTGAGACAGTCTTGTTTTTGTCTTGCTGCATGCGCCAGGAGCTTCTGGACTCATCTCCTGTTAAAAGTACAGGAAATGCAGGTGATTCTTTATGTCAGTTCTGGGGATCAAACTCAGGTTCTCAGGTTTGTGTGGCATACTATTTAACTCACTGAGCCTCCTGAATGCCCACAAGCCCATGCCACCTTGGAATTTTCCATGACAAGTCTTAATTCAAATAGTCTCTCTCCTTGCTCGTGTATGTAAATTCAGACTGGAATATATTTCCTGATGTAGATGGCTGGATCTGGTCTCTGTTGTTTTCAGGGATTAATGTTGAAACTCATTCCTTGTCCTCAACATGCCCTGTCTGGGTGAAGGAGAGCATGTTCCACAAGTCAGATTTGCCCACGGGTTGAGATTCAGGGTGGAGGTGGACATGGGAGGACCAAGCAAAACCTTCCATAGCCGTTTCCTGATGCCTCTTCTGCCCTGAGAGAGCATGTCTCATGGGTGGAGGAAGCTCGGCATTCTGTGATGTTCTGTAGAGACAGAAAGAGCTCAGTCTACTCTCACGTCATCAGCATTGGAGATGCTCAGGTTCCTCTGTCCCTAGTCTCGCAGAATTTCACTTTATTTTATATCCAGTGCCTGGGTGACATGTGAACACATTCCAAATATTGCCACAGGAAGACAATTTTATGTCCTGGAGGATGATGTGTGAAGGAACCCCCATGACGTCCTTGGGGTCTCTGTATTGTATCTTAGCAGGCCCTTCTCTTGAGTTTGATGTGTACTCCATTTCCTTTTCTGATTCCTACTGAGTTCTGTGTCATGCTTATAGCACCCATTCACATAGTTTTTTTTCCTACACTATTTCGTAACAATGGCCACACCTTCTTTTCCTCTGTCCAAGCCTGTCACAGCTGGGTTAGTATCTTCAGGCTCCCAGATACTCTGGGAAGCAGTCTTCTCTTGGTCCTTTTACCTGAAGTCCACCTGTTCCTCTCTGAGGTCACTGCAACACATGACTGAGCCTCAGAAGCCCCTGCATCCCAAAGGTTCAATGTGGTTCTCCTTGCTAGTAAATAACATCAACAGAAGTAGCTCAGATCCTCAGGCCTTGGGGACCACAGCATCCGTGGTTCAGAAAGACATCATTCAGAGTTAGCAATTTTCCCCTTGGCAGCCCAGACGTGCCTTGCTTGAGTGTCTGGCAACTGAAGAAGACACTCAGCAGAGCCCAGGTCCCTATGCCACAAGGACAACACCTAAATAAATGTAACCTGGTTTCCCTACTCTGCCAGGGCCGAGCCATTGCACGGCACCTGTGTTTTTCTATACGGGCACCTCTCCAGCCTGATGAGGTGGGTTTTACCACTGATCAGTCTGATGATAGGCAGACTGTAGCTTTGCAAGAGCTTTGAAGGATGAATGTGACTCCCAAGGGCAAGGTGCACATGCTTACTAACACAGAGGCCTGTACCTTCCAATGCTCTGCACCGTGTTTGAAACCAAGACACACACACACACACACACACACACACACACACACACATACACACACTGCCCCTTAGGAAGACATTAGTGTCTGGTGTGTCCTATGGCTATGTTCTTTTAGCCCCTGTGAAAAAGTCCAGAAAATGTTTAAATACATTTAGTCAGCACCAAAGTAAAGAATTCACTGAGTGTAGAACTTCTTAAAGCTTTAACATGCTTTGTGTGTTAGGTACTTTCAGGAAGAAGGTTTTTATTTATGGTTGGCTGGAGCATGGCACCGTGGGACTGCTATGTGTTCATGGCAGGACTCTGATAGGTTATTCTCTGAGAAACACTGACAGCCAAAAGAATATAAATTGATCCCCATTATTCATAGCGCTTTCTGTTCTAAAGTCCCTGGGAATATTGGATTTGTGAATATGAAGCAATGACTGAAAAGGGACCATATATAGATGGAATATATTATGATGTAAGATTTTAAATATGTACACAAATAAACACAATATATATACACAATATGTACATAAATGTATCTGTATGTAATACATACGTGTTTTGAATAAAATATACATGTGATAGATATTTATATATATATATATATTCTTATTATATATATTCTTAAAATAACCCATCCTGATGGATCTTACTTGTTTTATAGATGGTAAAATCCAGTTCACTTAAGGCTTCCTGGTGACTGTGTTAGGGCTTGTGGTCCCCCTAGCTCCTAGGCTTGCAGCTCACTGCTTTGCTCCTCAAGCTCCCACCCCAGATCCATGATCCAGGGCTCCACAGGTGAGGCCTCTGCAGGAACATTCAGCCCTCAGTGTCTTCGCCTGTGTCTGCTTGCCTGGGAACAGCACTGGAAATAATCCATGTTGGTTACCTACCAATTTTGGCAAGTGGGCAAATTCTCAACACAGAAACGGTGAAGAGGGAAGATGGGTCGCCGTCCAGTCCCCTGTCTTCAGGAGGTTTTGTTACTGGGCAGAACAACATATACCCACCCTCCTGTCTCTAACTCAGTTCTCTCCAGAGCAGAAAGAACAATTACTGAGTGGACGGGCTACTGAGTTGATTTCAGTGAGAAGTATTTTAATTTGTTCTGAGATCCCCAAATCTCACACTCGTTCTTTCACTGATGTGTACAGAACAAAAGCCAAGTTGTAGCAAACCGTCAAGAGCTCACGTCTCATTTCACAGCGGTTACTCACGGCGATTATAGATATATGATTTGTTGGAAATAAAAGCTCATGCAACTGGAAAAACATCCGGAGGGAAAGTGCTGGATTCATCACCGCTCTGCGAAGTCTTTGGAGCTATTTACGGTCTCCCCAATCCTTCAGTCTGAGTGCTGACCAGAGAAGCTGCTGATGCCCTCCCAGAAGTACAGACTCACCCACCACACTGCTGTGAGGCACCCCGCAAGTCCCCACATTCCACCCACCAAGCACCCACACACTGCTTCCTGAAAAGATGAACGGCGTTTAGAGAATAGATGGGCAGTGGCCTCGTTCTGCAATGGGATGTCTCTATCGGGGGAGAGATGGGTAAACTGCAGGTCTGTGGGGCTTCCTTAACTGCTTCTTGCTCTCACACGATGGGGAAGGAAGTGTTTCTAGTCTGCTCCTCACAGTGTGACCGGGAAGCAGACATGGAGTGGGACATGGAGCCAGCATACAAACACAAGGACAGCGCTAGCCCCCTCCTGTAACCAGCTGTTTCTCGTAAGGATCCAAAACCCCAAGCAGTGCCAACAACTGGAGAGCAGGCATTCACATACAGGGGCCTGCAGGGGACGATTCCTGTTTGAGCTGTAACAGTCCACTTTCAACAGCAGCATGGCGGTCCTGGGCTCCACTCAGGACAGATCTCAGGGTGCTGAGGGCCTTTGGGATAGTGTACCCATGATGAGCTCTGGCTGCCTGGATGCTACCGGGAGCAAAGTCCTTTGTCTTTGGATGAACGACGTTGAGGCCACAGTTAATGTCTCCTTTGTCAGCACAAAAAAACATGCAGCCTCAGCAAGAGTTGGTACCTGTCTCTCTAAGGACATGTTCCAGAGGAATCACATTGCCAAGTCTTCTTTTGGGGGGGGAGAAACTGTCACCTATGTAAGCTCCAGATCCCTGCTTTTTCCTCCTGGGTCTCTGTTACCACAGAAATCCTTTATCTGGGTATTTTCTCATCCAAATCACACCTGTTCAGTGCTGAGGGTGCAACAAACCCAGAATCCCCAGGGTGAGGCCCAGGCACTGGTGTCATTTAAAAGCTCCAGTGATTCTAACCCATCCCAGAGCTTAGAAGCACTGACCAGTGCTGGTGTCCAGAGGATGTGAATTCAGAGGTGTTGTGAACTTGACAGAACCTAGAGTCGCTGGGGAGTCAGGCGTCTGAGTGTCCCTGTGAGGGGCTGTGGGGACTATGTTAGTCCAAGTGTGATTACCCATCTCATTTGTGGGCAGGACCATTTCCTAGGCAGGGATCCTGCACTCGATCAAAAGGAGGAAGCGAGTTTATCCCTGGCATGGGGACTTTGTTCTCTTCTGACTGTGGACACCTCGTGGCCAGCAGCTTCCAGTTCCTGCGACTGCTGCCTGACTTCCTATTGTCACAGATGATGCACCATGACCTGTGAGCTAAATTAAACATCTTCTCTCTTAGGTGGACATTGCTGGGGTGTTTTATCACAGCAGGAGAAAGAAGCTAAGGCAAGGGGTACCCTAAAAGAGAAGGCAACCTTCCCCAACCTCCAAGGGGACTGTTACGGCCTGGGTACAAAATGTCCCCAGAGGGCCTGTGTCTTCAGACCCTTGGTCCATGGCTGGTCGCACTGTTATGGGGAGTTACAGATCACTTAGGATCTATAGTTAGAAGAAATGGGTGGGTCACTGAGGGGCGGGACTTGGTGCCTAATGCCTGTCTCCACTTCCTGCTTCTGCTTCTGATCTACAGGAACGTGAACAAGCAGGTTCACACTCCTGCTGCCACAGACACAGCCCCTCTACACTCCATGCCCTCCCCACCATGAGGGACTGCATCCTCTCAAACCATGAGCCAGAGCAAATCCTTTTCCCCTTACGGTGGTCCGAGAGATGAGGCAGAAATCTAATAAATGATCTGAATTCATTTGTAATCCTGGTTGACACACAAGTTCTGGGTATGTGAGGCAGTGAGAAGGCCCTACAAATTGTATCCCAAGCCTTGTATTCCAGATATGTGAGTGGATATACATGTACTTGTGCACACACACAATCATGAGAGTGAATACACATGCATACGCACATGTAATCCTGTGTACATGCGTACACATACACACTCATGTGAGTGAATATATGTGCATGCGCACTCACACGTGTGCACGCACACACACACAATCCTATGAGAGAATACATGTTCACACACACACACACACACAGTCTCCATCTCCAACCCAGACTTTCCCCCTCCACCCTCCTGACACAGCATGTCATTCCTCTCCTGACCTAGGTTACTCCCAAATTAAAATATTAATGGAAGATTGGCTGACTGATTCCATGAAGTGCTTTTAGAGCTCCACTATGCCGCTTCATTTTAAAATTCATGCATATTTAATTTTCTCTTCACTGGGAATGCATTTATAAAAAAATAATAATAAGCAATAACCTCAGAGGATAGAGCAAGGAAGACAGATGGGCAGGGAGGCATCAAAGCTGTCATTTGTAGGGAGGCGACCTCATGTGTCTTCATTACTGCTAGTTGTGTGTGCTGTGTCAGGGGGCTGCGGACCTGTGTCCAGTTGCACAGGAAGTGTCCCCACAATGGGGCAACTTCCCACCTCATGACTGGTGACAGTGAGCTGTGCAGATCTGTAGATGCTGAGCCCAATGTCACCTGGATGTAAGTGCAGGTCTTGCTCATCAGACTGAAAGTGGAGGGTTGGTGCCTGGCTTTTCTTCTTTTTCTCTGGTGGCAGGAGAACCACCCTGGCTTGTCAGCGGGAACTCCACGTCTTCTGCTGGGTCAAAGTCCGACCACAGCACAGGTCACTTTTACTTTGACTCATGTGGTTCTTGGCCACAGAGCCGCATTGTCCCTCTGTGGCTATGATACAATAAAGTAACGTTTACCAGAGCTGGGGCAGGGTGCTTGCCTGGGTCTCTCTGGCTGCCTTATACTCAGCCCTCAGCCCCTACAGCTGGTACTGTCCCCTCTGTGCAGAAAATTCTCTCCCCCTTCCTGGAAGCTGCTTTCTAAGGTCTGATGTCATGCACTCTGGCAGATGCTTAAGCAGTTCAAGCTTTAATAAGAGCAGGTGGGGCCTTATTCTCAGAGCTTCTGTGTAGAGCTCTAGGTCACCCTCGGGTCACCCTAATGTGGTGATATTTTGTTTATGCTATAACAAATAAGCTTACCTGAAGATCAGAGTGCAGAGCTAAGCCACTAGTTAGCCATAGAGACAAGGCAGTGGTGGCACACACCTTTAATCCCAGCACTAAGGAGACAGGGGCAGACAGATCTCTGTGAGTTCAAGGCCACCCTAGGCTACACAAGAATGAATCTGTCTAAAAGGAAACAGAGCTCACACAAAGGTTATCTGAGCACTTGGGAGTCACACACCTTTAATCCCAGCACCGGGGAGATGGAGGCAGCAGAAATATGGCTGGGCGGGAGAGGGATATAAGGCAGGAGACAGGAACTCAGTACAGTCTGAGGATTCCTAGAGAGAGAGGGACAGTCTGAGGATTCCTAGAGAGAGAGGGACAGTCTGAGGATTCCTAGAGAGAGAGGGACAGTCTGAGGATTCGTAGTCACAGGATCACCCCTTTGCTCTGAGCATTGGTAGAAGTAGGAACTCTAGTGGCTGGCCGCTCTGCTTCTCTGATCCTTCAACTTTCACCCCTGATAGCTGCCTCCACGTTTTTATTATTAAGACCAAATAGAATCCACATTACAGCCTTAGAGGTGGGGTTTCAGGAGGAAGAGTGGCAGGGAAAGAGTGAGGTTGGGGTTATGAGTCGTGCCCAGAGAACCATCTGCAGGCTTAGGAACCATCAGACTAAGAATTTGCCCTGGGGCCAAATGGAGCCTGGTGCACTGTGTGTGCCAGCTCAGGAATCTGGAGTCTGATGGCAGAGAGCATGTTCTCTGCCACCCTGCCCCTGACTTCTCCTTGACACCACACGACTTTTGTGCTTAGGAGGCAGTCATGGCCCCAACTTGAGACTGATTGTTGAGCAGAAAAGGAGCCAGTGTGGCATGGATAGCAATGTTCCAGAATTGTTCTTGCTAGGTGGACTGAAGAATCCTCTGGACACTCCAGGGGGAAGCTGGTGGAAAAACAAACAAACAAACAAACAAAAAGCCTTGTTAAAGGATTCACCACAGAACACCAAGCATAGGGTGATGGATTTGCTGGGACTAGTCTACAAACAGTCTGGGAACCTTAACCCCTCGACAATCACATTACAGTGATGTTCATCGCTGGTAGGACAGATAGTCTCAGAAGTAACCACTGGGAAATATTTACTAACTAGCTCAGGCTGGCTGCAGACTCATGACCCTCCCTCCAAGTACTGGGGTTGCAAATACGTGTGTGAGGTGGAATATCCTCTGTACACTGTGAATATATGTGAATATATTGGTTGATAATTAAAGCTGCTGTGGCCTGTGGAAAGACAGACTATAGCTGGGTGGGAAATCCAAACAGATATACAGGAGAAGAAGGGTGGGGTCAAGAGGAGTGTGAGCCAACTAACCAAGAAAAGAAATGTCAGAGGCAGCCTAAGGAGAAAGATGCCAGAACAGAGGTAATGCCATGGCCACATAGTGATATACAGATCAGTAGAAATGGTTTAATTTATGAGAGAGCTAGCCAGTAAGAGCCCAAGCCATCGGCCAAGCAATTATATTTAATATTTTCCTCTGAGTCATTATATCACAAGCGGCTGCAGGGACTGACAGGCGGGAAAGAAACTGATCCAGAGGGACCAAGCAAGACTGAGAAACTTCCAGCTACCTGTGTGGCTGTGCCTGGCTCCTTGAAGAAACCTTTCAACAGTGAACCTTCTGCAGAGTTTAGACGGTGTATGAGAAGAAGGCCATGCAGGGGACAGACTAGCAGCATGTTGCCTCAAAAGCAGGATGGTGCATCTCTACCACTTTGCAAGCAAGTTTTACAACCAGCATGCCAGTCTTCCACATTCTCCCATCTGTACCCCTTAACGTGACCATTGTCCATGCATGCCATATCAGCATTGCCTGATTTTGAACTCACAAACAGACCCCTGAGATATTCATTCATTTCCTATGTCTAACTCCTGCTTGGTGTCCGCAGGGCTCCCCTATGCCCTGTTACAATGCCCTCATGTTTCTGGAAATATGGTACTGATTGATTGCACTGTGGTTGGCTCGGCCTCAGAAGAACAGTAAATAAAGGTAATGTCTACTTTGTTGTACGTGTGCTTTAGAATTCTGTGCATACTGGTTTATCATGCATGTATATGCAAGAGAGAAATTATTGGCAGATATAACCAAACTATTGAGGTGGTTTGCACTCCCACCCAACGTGAGTTTTAAGTGTCCCCTTCCTTGCTAGTAAGTGACGCCTTTCAACTTCAGTACCTGTGATACAGAATGGTGAATGACTGTGGCCGGAGAACGCACTGCCCTCTGGGTAATGACACTAAGCACCTTCCATGCTTACCGTCTGGGTGATACAGGCTTGTCAGGTTTGTGTTTATTGAATTTATTTTCCATACTTTTTATTGGCGTTATTTCTGTCCAATCTATACAGCCAGTGTCTTTTTTCTGGTGTCTTTTCTCCTCTGTAGTTTTCTTGTTATTTTCTCAGTGGTGTCCTTCAATAAACCCAAGGTTTCAGTCTCAAAATAAAGATCACATTTATCTCTCCATTTCTTCCACAGTTAGAGGGTGTGTGTGTGTGTGGTGTGTGTGTGTAAGTTCCTCTGTAACTCTGTGCTTCTGTGTGTCTCTTACATGTGTGCTCTGGCTAAAATCGTTCAGCTACATGAAGGCTGTGAAATGCTCTCTTCTGCTTTGTTTTCAGGCTTGTTTTTATACTTATGTTCATATCTACACTCCAGATGGAATTGAATTTTTTTGCAGATGATCTGGGTACTCAAGATGTAATTTGTTTAAGTCAAGTTTATTGAGGCATGATGCACATGGCTTAGAACTCACTGCTTGCAGGTGTGGTGTGTGATGGATTCTGGCCAATGCATGCACAGATTCATGTAATGACAAACCAAGGCACTTAAGACTATTTCCACGACCTCCCAGAGCTCCCTTGGCACCTCATAGTCCTCCCTGTCCACCCCAACAACACTTGCAGATCACCCTGCCTTGATTTCTCCACAGAAGGAGGTCACATCAGCAGAAGGCAGAAGGCACAGATCAGGAACTCTGGGAGCCACGGCTCCCAATGTTCCATTGTGCAGACATGTGACACCCTCCATTCACCAACAACATGGGTTTGTTTGATGTGGGATTTCCCTCTGTGTGCTATGATTACCATTAATGAATAAAGAAACTGCTTTGGACCTATAGCAGGGCAAGAACTTAGGTAGGCAGGGAAAACTAAACTGAATGCTGGGAGAAAGAAGGGCAGAGTGAGAGAGACACCATGGAGCTACCGGAGACAGATGCTGGAAACTTTATCTGGTAAGCCACAGCCACGTGGCGATACACAGATTAATAGAAATCAGTTAAGTTAATATGTAATGGGCCAAGCAGTGATTTAACTAATACAGTTTCTGTGTGATTATTTTGGGACTAAGTGGCCGGAAACTAACTAGCGGCCTCCCCTCCTCTTATATTTGTTTTTTTTTCCAGTTTGAGGGTGTTGTGAACAAAGCTGCTGTAGAATGATACAAATCCATCTTGATGTGAACATTTATCTAGAATTTTCTTGGGTGGACACCTAAGAGAGAAATGGTTTGATTTCCTAGGTTTAACTTTATTTTGTTAATAGCTGCCTGCTTACTTTCAACAGCCCCTCCTATTGTCTTCTCCCAGCAGTGAGTGCAAGCTTTACCTGGCCCCCTTTCTTGGCATCCTATTCAAATCCTTGTTAGTTTCTGCCCTGGTTGTGGTGTGTGTGTGCAATGGTACCTCTATGGCATCCATCTGCACTTCTCTGTTGAGGGTGGTGTGGGTATCTGCACTTCTCTGTTGAGGG
>LOJH01032269.1:0-16592 GCA_001685095.1 Ellobius talpinus
AGAGTTAGCCAATAACAGGTTAGAACTAATGGGCCAGGCAGTGTTTAAATGAATCCAGTTTCCATGTAATTATTTCAGGTAAAGCTAGCTGGGCGGCAGGAAGCGGCCCGCTGCTCCTTTTACAACAATTCTGTATTATTTTATATGATGTGATTTGTACAGCAAAGTTTTCTCATAAATAAGCAGCTACATTTAACATTTAAACATCTTTTTTATAAAGAACACAGTATTTTCTCTTCAGAATGAAATTTGAGCTTTCATTTCCTCTCTCTTCATTTTACATTGTATTTTCTTCTTGAATACTGAGCAGGATTGGGGATAATCAGAATCTGAATATAATGATGACATCTGCACAGAGGAGTTGCTCAGAGCAGGGGACCAGAGCCCAGGGAGATGTAAAAGAGTATCTACACAGAAGTCTAGTAGGAGGTAGAGACTCAGGCATTTAAGAAGAGCATTGTGGGGAGAAAGTCAGTCACATATGCTATAATAGGACCTAATTAAGGTGAAATGAACTAGTAGATAGTGGTGAGCTAGCATGGAGACTCAGATCCCAAGCATGATGGGAGATCTATGCAGTATTTGGAGGCAGTTGCTAACAAACATAGCCAATGAGGAATCAACACAGTATTCATATCAAATTAACCTTAAACAGGTTATCAAACTGTAAAAAGCTAAGAAGGACATACACTCAGTGAGCAGCCCTGTATGGGGTATCAAAACCAGGTAAAAAGAACAAAGTTATCATCAAGAAGACATAGGCTATTATACAGTGACAGTGCATGTGATGAATGAAGAGGATACATATACCAAGGGATGCTCTGGCATGAAGTCAAGGCCCAGGCAGAGGAAAGAGAACATTCAAATAGAAAGAAAAGGCCAACTAGAAGAAAACCAGAGGGGAGACAGGAAAACAAAGGCAGAGAGTAGCCTGGACTGATCTGTGAATAAACAGGGAAAAGAAGGTATCCAGAGAAGGACTGGTGGGCTGAAGAGCTAGTGTTGTAACCAGTTCTAGCAGGCTGAGGCAAGTTTGTCTTCAGTAAAGGAGTAACAACAAACATTAAATGTTACATCCAAAAGACTAAAGAAAGACACCAAGAAAACAAAAGAAAGAAAAAGAGCTCCTCGCTACAAACTAAAAGAGTTAAAATTACAGGTGTTTTTAAAGCCCTCTTGGACATTCATCAAGAACAACCACCTGTGACTGCAGGTCGAGGGAACCCAACATTCTTTTCCAGCTTCCAAGTATACCTACATTCACATGCACATACGTAAAGATTTTTAAGAGCAATTAAAGTGGTATAACACTTCCCTACGTGTACAAGGCCCTAGTCAATTCCCACCACCTCAAAACTCAAAACAAAACAAAACAATCCTTACAACAGAACTATTTAGAATTTTGACTATAGTGATTGTGGATAAATTTACAATGAAGACTGGTAGTACATAAGAGACAAATTCTGTGAATGTCAGTTTTCTAGTTGTAATACTGTACTGTGGTTAACCAAAATATTACCATCATTGGACACTGGGTAAAGGGTGGATAAGTTCTCTACATATTTATAACAACTCCAATAAAATCTACAGTTATCTTAGAATAAAAAGTTATTCTTTTTTTAAGAAATAAAGAGATCATCTTTCTACTTCACTTATTTCTGTGATTCCTAGGATTCTATATTACAATAAAATTCAAAGTTTATCGAGTCTGATACTAATAAGAAATTAAGTACTGACATAAATAGGGCAAGGAAAAACTCATTCTTCAATAATAATTCTAATGTGATAATGAAGATAAAACCACTTTGGGAAATATAATGTAGCCATTAGAGTATCATGCAATATAGGATGGAGACACACACCTTAGATGTACCTTACTATAGTGGTGATAATTTCAGAGCAAAGGTACATTTGAATAGTTCCAGTGAATTAAGATTCATTGTCCAAAGTCCCATATGTTAAAGATGTGGTCTCCAACTTACGTTACTTGTGGGATGTGACAGTAATTTTACAATGTGAGGCCTTGTGAGGTGTTAAGTCATTGGGAATAATCACTTGAAGGTGACTGTTTGGGCAATACAAAATCTTTTTTTAAAAGTTTATTTCCATAAGACAAATGGCAACAGTGACACATTGTCTTAGTCAGTTCTCTATTGCTATGAAAAGAACCATGACTATAGGATCTCTTAAAAAGGAAAGCATTTAATTGGGGTTTGCTTATAGTTTCAGAAGTATAGTCCATTCTCAGCATGACAACACATGGGCAGACATGGTACTAGAGAAGGACCTGAGAGTTCTGCATCCAGATCTGCAGGCAGGAAGAAGAGAGACAGCCTCCAGACCTGGCTTGAACTTCTGAAACACCGAAGTCTAGCTCCAGTGACAATCTTTCTCCAACAAGGCCACACCTACTAATGCCTTCAAATAATATCACTCCCTGGTGACCAAGCATTTGAATCTATGATCTTATTCAAACCACCACAGACATCAAATGTATTAGCAATACTCTAGTCTTAAAATGAGCTGTCTCATCTATAGATGCATCCCATATAAGGTTTTGTCTCACCTGGCCAGTTCTTTAATTAAGTTGGCAATGCGTCTTTTGTCTTCAAGACATAAATCTTTTAGTGATGCACTCTTCATTCCTTCCTTGCAGAAATTCTAGAATAAAACATCTTCTTGTTAACTTTTTTTTACTAAAAACAATTGTTAAGTACTTTTTGAGAAAGAATGTTCGGGTGACATTGGAAGACACTGAGAATATCTAACACTGTAGTCAAGACTGTTTTAAGACATGAAGGCATTCTAGGAGACAGTAGTTGTAGATCTTTTAAAAAAAATCAGAATTTGAAAGGGACAGATCTTTGAAGACTTGGAATTTACCTCTAGTGTTTATCACATGCTAAGAATATGATAAGTACTTTTTACCTGTTACTCCATATTATTTTCATAGCAGTGCAATTAGGCAGGCATTGTTTCAGTTCTTTAAGAGTACCCAGATTGGCCAAGGTTATAACAGCCACATAACAGAATGGGATGCAAAGATGGGCTGTGGTCTTAAACACTATGCTATGATGTGGGAGGTCCTTCTGTCTATATGATTCTTTTATTGGTTAATGAATAAAAAAATGGCTTGGCCTATAGCATGGGAGGAGGAAGGTGGAGTTAGGGAGAAGCCATGGGTCCTCTGCCTGAGACAGATGCTGAAAACTTAAGCAGGTAAGCCACAGCCATTATTACAGAATAATAGAAATGGGTTAGTGTAGGATATGATTTTATCCAGAAATATGCTTAAGCTATTGGCCAAACAGTATTGCAAATAATATGGTTTTCTGAATGGTTATTTTGTGGCTGGGCAGCTGGGAACCAACAAGCAACCCTCCATACAACAATGCTACTGTGTTTTTTGTAGTAGAGTGGGTTTTCTCCAGTATTGTAACAACTTCAGAGGCATCTTTAAAACCATGAAATTCAAGGAGTCACTGGAGAACCCTAGTTAACACAGAATTCTTGGTGTTATACATAGTTACAGGTAGTCGTTATTCACCATGTGGTTGCTGAGATTTGAAACTGGGACCTCTGAAATAGCATCCAGTGCTCTGAAATGCTGGCCATCTCTCCAGTTAAGTTTCTCAGTTAAAATGATTGAAAAAGTGGTGACATGTTATTAAAAGATACTTTACATTAGTAAGAGAAGTTTAAAAGTTCCATATACAGCATCAAGAATTCTCACGAATAGACTGAAAAGCAAAACACTTAATTCTATAATAGATATTGTATGGTTGTTTATATAAAGTTCCAAACATATGAAATGAAACATTGCTGAAAAATAAAAATACATTGCTTTATGTAGGACAGGGTTCTGAAAACTATACCTGAAAGACAAAATTAGCTTACTATATATGTTTGTAAATGAAAATTTATTTAAAAAAAAACAACAAAAACCCACTAAGTAAATCATTTACAGAGTCCCTAAGATTATTTTCATGCCACAGGGGTAAAGTTGCATAATTGAGACGGATTATTTTGGTCTGTAAGTCAAAGAGCCAAGTCAGTAAGTGGCATTCCTCCAAAGACTCTGCTTGAAGTTCCTGCTTAACTTCCTGTTCTGTTTTCCCTTTTTTTGGACTATGACCTGGAAGTGTGTGCTAAATAAACCATTTCTTCCCCACCTTGCTTTTGTTCAGAGTGTTTAAACACAGCTACAGAATAAAATTGGAAACTATGCAAATGAAACAATACGACAGCAGAAAGAAGTTCTGCTAACTAGCTAATGGCTTTCATTTATGCCTTTCCGGGTGCGCTGCAGTGCTCATACCAGCATCAACTAATAGCAGAAACACAGCAATGCGCCATTTCTATTCCTAAAGCAATCTGAAAAGATGCATTGTTCACCACCAAATCCTGTTCACTGCCAGACAATGATTAGTAACACATATCAAAAATGTCTGCATGATTGTACATTAGGAATTGTAAAACACTTTCTGCAACTAGTCTGACAGTAAATGTTTGGACTATTTTGGGCTTTTTGGGGTGATAGTCACTATAGCCACTCTGTGATTCTACAAAAGCAGTCATAGGTAATACCTCAAAACATAAGCCTACCCAGGGATTAAAAAATGCATTTACAAAACAAGCTGTTGTATAGCTGCTTCCTTCAAAATGAAGCCCTATTTTTGAGGGACTGAAGAAGTTTAAGTCTTCCAAGGCTCAGAAAGTGCACCTCACAAAGTCCTACTGCTCCTAAAAGTCTAAGAGCAGGACACAGTTTCTGAGGAGAGAGTTGCTGCCTACAAGTTGAGGAGGGACCTCCAGGGCATAACTGTTCTGAGTTGTCACCCATAGTGGGGTACATTTTGGTGATGCAGTTGCCTTGGAGTTTTGCATGCTCTTGTAAGTCATCCAAGTAACTCACTGATTCACCAAGCTAGACTGAGTCTGTTGTCCTTGTCTTATCTAGGATAGATAGCAGATTGATCAGTTTCCCCCCAGAAAATGTCACACATCATAGGAAGAAGAAGGAAGATTCCACCCATGAACCCAAGATTAGAAACACTAATGTCAAACTTTGATTGAGGAAAGAAAATTTAACAATAGTTATAGCATTACAATAAAGTGAATTTCATTTGAAATACAGCAGTTAAAATAAATGGAAAAAGACATATGCCAAAGGAATGTGCAGATACCATTACGAAGACAATGAAAAGGGCAAAACTAGTCAATGGCCTATAAAACGCAAGAACTGTTGGCAGGGGAAGTAGTTCAGTAGACAAAGAATGTTAGCACTGTAAAAGTCAGGAGCACCCAAGTCACATAAAACTAGGCAGGCAATAGTGGCCACCTCTATTCCCAGCAGTTGGGAAGCAAAGACAGAGGATCCCCTGAGAAAACTGGCTAGCTAGACTAGCCAGATTTGGCTATATCTGGGTTCAACATGATATCCTGCCTCAAAAACGAAGTAGAGAGGAACTGAGGAAGAAACTTGGTGTCAAGTTCAGGCCTTCATACACACAAATATGAATACATGGATAGGTACAACACATGTATATGCAAAAAAGATGACAAAAATAAAAGAATAATAAAGAAAGAGGAGCTGGAGATGTGGGTCAATGGTTAAGAATGCTTGGTGTTCTTGCAGAAGACCTGGGGTCAATTCTTGCCACACACAGGATGGCTCACAACCATCTGTAACTCCAGTTCCAATGGATCCCATGTCCTCTTCTGGGCTCCTTTGGCACTAGACACACATATATGCAGGCAAAACACTCACACACATAAAATAAAATAAATCTTTAATACATCAAGAGTTTTGCTGCAATCCCAGTATTTGGGGGGGCAGAGGCAAAGAAATTATGAGGTCAAGGTCAGACTCAGTAACACATCAAATTCAAAGCCTAATTCATATATTTGAGACACTGGTTCAAAACAAAACAAAGCAAAAATGTTTAGTTTTGTTATTCTAAAATACAGAACAAAACAAACTCTAAAAAATTTTAATGATATTATTTTCTAAGTCAAAGTCATAAAAATGCAGACTGATTTTCCTCATATAAGCTTCATTATAATATGAAAGTATCATCCATCAACTAATAAATTTTGAGAAATAAAAACATGAATGATACCTAAGCATAAAAATAGTGAATTTGACTTACTCATGAATGCCTGAAAAGGGGAACATGGAAAATTTAAACCTTTTGAGACACAGTAAAATAATACATTTTCTTAGCTAAGGCTTAGAGCACATCTATACATTTTAGAGCAAACTCTCAAGAAGTTCAGATACTTTATGTTGATACTTAGCACTATCAAGGGCCACAAAAGGTTTGTGTCTTCTACAGATACAAACAGGCCATCTTTTAAAGGTCTTTGTGTCTTATTGAGCAGTGTATATAAAAACCAACAAGCTCAGGAGATGGCTTAGACAGTAAAGTGCCTGTATCTCAAGCAGGAGCATCTGAGTTCAAATGAGGACAGAGTAGCACTTGCCTGTAACTTTGCAACTAGAGGGGGCTGTAAAGGATGGAGACTAACCAGGGAGAGCTCTGGGTTCAGTAAGAGACCTATGTTATAAACAAAAGATAACCCTATCCCACCCCACCAAACCCCACCCCACCCCATCCCCAAAAAACCAACAAAGTAGAGTGTTAGAGGGATAGAGGATGATGAGGATACCTAACTTTGGTTTCCACACATGCACACACATATGTACACATGTTCACACCCACCACTACCACCCACCCCTACTCATGCACACATGTACACACACACACACACAGAGAGAGAGAGAGAGAGAGAGAGAGAGANCACACACACACACAGAGAGAGAGAGAGAGAGAGAGAGAGAGAGAGAAACAAATATAAAAAAGATCACTGACCTGTTCAGCTACCGAATCTCCAGCACCTTTTAAAGACTCCATGGAAGCATCAGTCACCCTGGAAACCTTAACTTTAACATCAACTTTTGGATTTATCAACTTGAGTCTTGATCTTGTATTTCCTTCTGTGGATATTCCTAAGAATGTTCATTAAACAAGACTTCAGATTTGATCTTAATCTTTTCAGCTTCCCCACATTCCCCATTAACCCTCTCATGGTATCATATACTTTATGGAACCTCATGAGAAAAAAATTATAAATTTCAATTTAAAGAGCGTGCAAGCACGTGCGTGCATGCGTGCGTATGTGTGTGTGTGTGCTTGTGTGCACACAATCATAAAAAGGTTACTTATAGAAGATTCAATAATTCAGTTAGGTGCTGTAAAGATTTTTAGATCACATTAAAGGCAATAAGTTACAACATACTGAGATGACATGGGACATCAAGGAACCAGATGGTTTTTACCAAGTACCTTCAATGATTCTGCTTGACTACTCATCCAACTGAACAATCAATAAGCATAAAGACTTGTATTTAATCTGGATCAACTTTTCATATTTTCTTGTGAGATATGAGATGTAAATTTTCAAAAAGAATCTCTTTTCTTTAATAAATGACACATTGTATAAACCATAAATGCTGACTTGCCCAGTCAGACCCTAAGAAGAACCAATATTTCAAATCTTAAGAGGATATAGTCAAATATTCACAAACATTTGTTTTTTAATTATGTAGAAAATGAATTGTTCCATATCCAATTGCACATACAAGGTTGTCCCAATATTTAATTTTCTCCTAACACTTAAGAAACAAGGGAAGTTTCAAGAACTTTAACATAGATGTCATACCTGGAACATAAACTACTGATTGTTCTTCATCAGAAACTAGGGAGGAGAACATGAAGGAAAATACTATAAAACATCATAAAATATCCATGCATATCTGTAATAAATCTTCATCTATTTTGAACTGAGAATTTATAGATTACTTAAAAAGAAAACATGTTTTGCTATTATGTTGCTTTCCTTTTATGAAAAAAGGAGTTTAGCACCATGGAGGAACTGACAGTTATTTTAGGCAGAAAGAATAAATAATTCCAAAACAGGCATTAGCTTTGAAGATCAAACAATGTTTCAGGGCAAATCAATCATGCAAACACAAAGGCTGTATTTATTCTTCTGTAATACATTTGGGAAATGTCCCAAGAAGCCCTACTATAGAAGACATGGGAAAAATTTTAGAACAAAAAAAGAACTATTTTGAATTTCAAAAGGTCTATAGCAAATATATATGTGTATATATACATATATAAACTTTTTTCTGATAGTTCTTTTTCTATAGCAAATATGTATATATATTATATGAGTATATATTTTCATGTGCATGCAAATGTATATATACATATATATTAGATATATATGTTTATAAATATATACATTTGCTAGAGAAAAAGAAACCTCACAAAAAAGCTTTCTTTCTAGAGGATCCTATTAGGAACTCTGCCTAAATCCAGATACATCTATATAAACCTACAATTTGATAACATTCCAGGCAAGAAGCATATAAACAATTTTCCATCCAAACTATACGGGAAATTCCAATTTTTTAGTTTATAAATGTTTTTAAAGATTTCTAGACACCACAGTTATTAACCACAGTTGTGTGAAAAAAATGATGTAGGGGGTTCCATAATATATCTATAAGGTCAACATGAAGGTTAGTTCCAAAGTCAGGATCATACAGAAGGTCCAGATTAAGCTCTATGGGCTACTAAAAGAACCCAACCTACTGAACAGGGGAAATAGATTTTACAGGGAGGAGGAGTTGGGGGCAGGAGAAGTGAGATGGAAATGGGAGAAGCACCAAAATACACACTGTATATGTATAAAATTATAATTCAATAATAAAGTAAATAGATACATATTTTAGCTCAGTATCAATCCTAGAAAGGGAATACTTTTCCAGGGAACACTATCAGAATTGCCTAAGGATATGATAGGTTTGGTGATGCAAGCCTGTAACTCCAGCTACTAGGGAGGCTGAGCAGGTAGAGACCAAGACCTGCCTGGACTACAAAAAGAGTTTAAGGACAGTCTGAATTAAGACCCTGTCTCCAAGGAGGAGAGGGTGGGGATGTGAGCTGAGTGAGGACTGGGACTGTAGAAGGCTTTCCTGGCATGAGCAAGTCCCTAAGTTCTATCATCCACAGTAACAGAAAAGCAGGAACTCTCTCAGATGCCACCCACCGCCTGAGCTACTGGGTGGTTTCTTCTGCAGCACAAGTACACATGCTATCAGAACTCTGAGATTCGGGTTGATTGGCTAGGTGGTGGTACAGACCTATAATCCCAGTACTCAGGGGAAGAAGGCAGAAGATTAAGAGATCAAAGCCAGCCTCCACTACATGAAACCTTGTCTCAAATAAAAAAAACCTACAAAAAGATGTTCACTGAATAATAAACACCCCAAAATTTTCAGTGTCATCAAACAATGTGGATGAGGTCTGACAGTGTTAGAGAACGAGAGTTACTACTGTTCCAAAGAAGCCAACTTTGATTTCACCAATAACCAATCTCAAATAGCTCTATGAAATGAAATGGTATGGTCTCCTGAGCAACAGAAACCATTTTCTTTTTTTACTTTATATACTCTAAGACTAACACACAGACTTTTACACAGTGGGCACTTGATAGATATGTGATGTTTGAAATGTACTTGACAAAAACAAAAATAGGGGAAAAAATTGAAGACGATGGTACAAAACATGCTCCATAGAGCAATGCTTTTAATTACAAGATAGATGCAGGGTCTTCTCCAAAGATGTCCTGGAAAACACATTATATTTTCTAGGTCATTCACAAAAAGCCTGCTCACAACTGGAAGAGAAAAGCCTGAGTCTAGAATTGGAGCTCACTCAGTTTCAGAAGCTCAAATAAGCATTCTCCCTCTCTCCTTCTTCTGTCCTGACCCACTGCTACCATTCTTACTCTCAGCTAATAATGTTCCCTGTTTCCTTAAGAAAACAAACTGTAAAGACCTTCCCAATTTTCCCGTCTTGCTACAGAAGAAGTGTTCAAGCACTGATCTAAAGGAAATGGAGCTCTTACAAACACACACACACAATTACTTTTTCCTTTTTCTCCCAAGGATATTGCTGCTGTTTTTGATCCTCCTTCTGTTTAAGCTATCATATTCTTTCTATTAAGTATTCCTATTAGTATCTAAAGATGTACTACTCTTAATTTTTTCAAAAAAGGAAAATAAATTCCTTAACCCTGCATCCCCTCCAACTACTGCACTACATTCCCCCTTTACAGCCAAACTTCTCAGAAGAGACATCCCACGGTCTCCAATTCCTCCCATCCTAATTAGTCATGAACCTATTCAATCAATCTTTGGTTCTACCAATCCAATTAACCTAGACTAAAACTCATATTGGTAAACTTATCAGTTAATTCATAAGCTTCTTTGGATTTGATCTATCAGTAGAATTTGATATAAATGACCACTCATTAAAATTTGAATGTGAGATACCACACTCATAAATTCCTCTGCTTTCCCAACAATTCCTGCTCCTCCCCTTCAACTCCTTCTAGACTTGTCACTTTGGAGATCCCAGGGCCCCTAATTTAGAGGGTTTTTTCTTTCCTTATTCTACTGATGATCTTACTTGATTCTCCTATCTTTAAGTACTATCAGTAAGTTGATTTCTACCAAATTAATCTTTAAATCAAGCATATCTGCTAAATTTAACACTGACAGGTACATAAAAGATACTAGATTCAGTTAAGTCCACTACTGAAGCTCTTACTTGCATCTCAAAGGCCACCCCATCGGCTTTCCCATACTCCTAGCTGCCCAAAATGTGGAGTTATTCTTGACTTTTATTTCCTATCTCACATTCGGGAAATTCTGTTGTCTTAACCTTTAACATATACCTACAGCCCAACAACTTCTGACAAACAATGGCACATAAATACAAATCACCATTTCTCTCACCAGGATTATAGCCATCGCCTCCAAATTGCTCTCTCATTTCCATAAAGAACTCCTCAACATTCTACTTTTTTGTTGTTGATGATGTTGTTTTGTTTTGTTTTGTTTTGAGACAGGGTTTCTCTGTGAAATAGTCCTACCTGTCCTGGAACTTAATTTGTAGGCCATTCTGGCTGACCTTGAACTCACAGAGATCCACCTGCCTCTGCCACCTGAGTGCTGGGATTAAAGCTGTGAGCCACCACTGCCGGACAACATTCTACTTTTTAAACAGAGATCAGAATAAACATTTTAAAACTTTGTATCATTCCTATTTAGAATAAACATCCAAGTATGTACAAGGTCTATAATGCTCAAGAACTGATCCTTCCACCCTATCTCTCTCCTTTCTTGATACACTTACCCTTCACTCCTAGCATCCCTGAATCTGTTAATGACTACAAAAGCTCCTATGTTAGAGCTTGTACACTTATGGTTTCATTGGCTACATAGCTTTTCCTCCAAGCCTTCATACTTACTCATTATCTTTAGGCCTTTGGCCATATATCACTTTTTGGCCGAGGCCTTCATTGCCTAACCACATAGGGACTTAAACTGAACAATTCTCTCCAACTGTGATCCCTCTGCTCATCCTTGGCCTTTTCCTACTTTATTTTTCTCTGAAGGATCTACTATTAGTAGATGCATGCATTTCATTTATTCATAGACTTATTGCATCTCTTTACAATGTTAACACCAAAAAAGATGATTTTCATGCTGCATATTCAATTTTGTATGCATTTCCAATCAAAAATAATACCTAGTATTTACTAAGCCATCTAAAAGGAATAAAATTGGCACTTATTTTTATGAGGTATGAGTCCAACAACTCTAAATATTAATTTCAACAAACATTTTTTAAAATATCATTGGAAGTTGTCTCTTCCAATAACATAAAACAACCTATTGTTTCATTAAGAACTCAACTATTTAACTTATATAAACTCTCCCAACAAAGCTATATTTTTAGAAAGATCAAACAGACAAAGGGTATACCAAATATATATTGAACCTGCATGCCAGCTTATTTCTCTATTTCATTAGTTAGAATTAAACAAGAATTTCTTCAAGTTACAAACTATTCTCGATGATAATAACAATCTACCTATATCCCCAGAAGGAAAGTAGTCATTGGAAGCCAGGACAGAAGTGGTATAGAGGAACAAGTATGTGAAATAAATAAGCTGAGTATTGCTTACTGTTCTCTAATGCATTTAATAATATATCATTCACCACCAACACAGGTATATGTAATTATTATTTACTACAGAGGTTTTGAGGTCAATTAGGCTTATGTCAATGTAAAGTCTCAATCTATTTCTATTTGAAAACTCAGTGACAGAGATGATAATTATTGCAATGTTTTGGGCCACTCCTTTGTAGTTTACTTTGTTTATACTGTTATTAAGTCTGTTAATCCAGCAAGTGCACATTAGAAACCGAATTTAGATACTGTAGAAAGAGTATCCACTTCTAACACTGCTATGAACTATGTGGATTAGTAAAAAGATAGGAGACGTCCTTCTGTGTCTGTATTGCTTTTATTCGCTAATGAATAAAGCTGTTTCAGCCAATGGCTTAGCAGAGTAAAGCCAGGTGGTAAATGTGAACAAAGATATAGAGAGAAAGTGGCAGAGTCAGGGAGATGCCACATAGCTGCTGAAGGAGACAGATGCCAGAATGCTAAAACCTTACAGGTAGGTCACAGCCTAGTGGTGATGCACAGATTAATAGAGATGGGTTAATTAAAGAAATAAGAGTTAGCCAGGAATATGCCTAAGCAATTGACCCAGCATGTTATAATTAATATAGTTTTTATATGATTTTTTTGGGTCTGAATGGCCAGGAATGAAAGAGCAGTCTCCGTTTACAAAATGGCACCCACTACCTGAGGCATGAATCCCAAAAATGGGAATCAATTGCAACTTCTTGGTAGCTGCAATTTTTTTTTTCAGATAGGCTCTGTTTGCTGGCAGCAAGCAAATGCATGGCTCCATTAAAAGAAATCTTCCTGGCTCAGCATTAGAAAAAAAACTGTGAGGCTCTTTTAAGAGCCGGCTTCCTGGTTCGGGCTGGCAGCCATGAACTGGCTTTCAAGAGGTCCTGCATTTAAATGGTGTTTGTGAGCAGCATGTTAAAAATTGCTTAATGGTCACAAAGACCTGCTGTGTCTCTGACGCTGGGATGATGAGCATGCCTCTATAATGTTGGACTGTGCAGAGCCAATAGGCAGGGCTATGGAATTGGTACTAGCATTAAAAAAAAAAACGGTATTCATGGTCAGAAAATGATTACAGATATGCAATAAAGACAGATTCAGACAAAAAAAGACTTCTAAATGGGTTACAATGCAGGATAAATGTTCATGGGCTTATGAGAGAGAAGAGCACAGAAAGTCATAGATTAAAGAAGTAATGATAATTAAATATTAAAAGGTAATAGAGTAAAACAAAGTAAGTCATGTAAAGATAGAAAACACACAGAGTCTGGATTATGTATATTATTGCATTTTATTTACAGTTTTGACTGCAGAGAGACATTTGATTCTGGGAGCTGTTAAGTTAAATCAACATAAAGATACCTTGACTTCAAAATTTGGGTCTAAGGATATGTTGCTTTGGAAAAGAGGTTCTGCTTTTGTTTCCACAGATCCACAGAAATGACTGCTGAACTTGCCTAAAGGTGAGATAGTCCTTCAAGGTTCCTGCTTCATGAAAGAGTCTGACATTTTGCAGGACACAGGAGAAAGTGACTGACAAACTACCAATGTAGGTGAAACAGTCTTTCAAATTTCCTGCTTCATGGAAAAGTTTGCCAGATACTATGGCCTGTAGGCTGAAGATGGATGTCCCAACTTTACAGAAGAACTTTGGGTGACTATCAAGGTAGTAAGATGTCTCTGTCATTTCCAGAACTTTAGAAGTTGCTAACAATGTACTTCTTGTTTACTTAGGTAATATTATATCCTTCTGGGGTCTAGGAAGAGTTGAAGACATATAGTTATGGTTATAGTTTTTCTTAGTTATAATAAAACATAAATTAGATATGAATTTAAGAAATACTGTACATAAAGTTACATAAAGAAATACTGTAACTGCAATTGTTGCTTGGTAATTGTTTTGCTATAATTTTACTATGTTAAAGTTAAAAACCTTCCTTTTAATTAGAAAAGAGAAGATGATGTGGAATGTCCTTCTATATATGTACTGCTTTTATTGGCTAATGAATAAAGTTTTTTTGGCCAATGGTTTAGCAGAGTAAAGCCAGATGGGAAATCTGAACAGCAATATACAAAGAAAAAAGGAGTCAGGGAGACACCATGTAGCTGCCAAAGACAGATGCCAGAATGCCAAACTTTATAGGTAGGCCACAGCCTGGTGGTGAGATACAGATTAATAGAAATGGGTTAACTTAAGATATAAGAGTTAGCCAGGAATATGCCTAAGTGATTGGCTAAGCAGTGTTATAATTAATATAGTTTCTGTGTGATTATTTGGGTCTAGATGGCCAGGAACGAAAGAGCAGTCTCCATTTACAGTAAAGAAATCTATAATCAGCTGGGTGGTGGCATACCCCTTTAATCCCAGCACTAGGGAGGCAGAGACAAGAGGATCTCTGAGTTTGAGGACAGCCTGGTCTACAAGAGTAAAATTCACAACCAAAAAAACCTGTGTTTTACCAGAAGATTTAATCCACAAACGCAATGTGGCATCCTCACATTAGATGCCAATACCTTGTGTCAAATAGCACCACTGAATCATAATATGCAGTAGATACAAACAACTTTTTTAAAGGTGATGATCAATCACTGATTGTCTGCTCTCCCATGATGAAAACTTCCAAGATTGAGAAATCTCTCAATTACATTTATTTAATCATTTAAGTGAAGCACTGAGAATCTTTTATTCAGTAAAGCAAAAGAATACCAGATCATAGGTGCATACCATTTGACTTTATCCTAGTGGGATTTTACTCTGGAGAGGTCTGGGGAATAATCATCAATGGGTCAGGAAGAAATCAAGATCCAAAGACCTAATGGTTCATATTTATCATTACATTTTTCAGCAAATAGCAACAATGTACATTTAACACAGCTGTAGGCCTTTGGAAATTTAGAATGAAAATATCAGAAGCTGAGTGTTAATTGGTTATTAGATGGAATAGGCTAAGGAAAAAAGCGATACCAATAACTTTGCAATTCCTTTCTTATATCTGAATTTCTATAGGACCCAATTACCATCACACTTTCCCATACAACTTCAATTTCTCATCATTAGTGGATAGATCTGAATGTTTTACATTAACTATTCAGCTCATGAGAAAATGTCAAAGGTAGGGAATATGTTATTATTTCTATAACAAATGATGAGTGTTATGACTGTATAAATGAGTACAAGGCAGCTAATAACAAGAGCAAAGGTTTGGACAACACACTGCTTATTCTAGTCCCAGTGAAACAGACTGTCATCTCCTCTATTGTATATCAGAAAAATGCCATTAGCTGCTATAAGGAAATAACTCTTTAAGTTTCCTAAGGACAAGCCTGGTCTCAGTTTCCTGAGTTCCTAATTCAGCACAGCGGTCCTGATACACATATTTGCTTTTCAACTCTAATAAGTGGGAAAATTGCTTTGAAAGTATATCGGTATGATTTCTTTTACATTACCTGAGGTAATTTTATTTGTTCCTCGCCCACCTATCAGAGACAAACAGTAATTCCGTTTAGTCAGTGCACAACACTAAACCCTTGGCAGCTCAGATTGCAAATGCATTCCTGTCTGCACGTGCGAAACTCAAGTTACCAACCCAAGTAACTCAATAAAGGAAACTGGTAATACAATTTTCTAAGTTTCACTGGGAGCTATGTGGAATAGAATGTCTAGAATGATTCTGCCAAAGGTAACAGTAATGCCTAAAACAATGTCATTGCCACACCTAGCAAGCCAACTGGCCTCTTTTCGGGCACTCAGGAACACTGATTACATGTCCACTCCACTAATGTCCCTCCAGCAAGGAAGTACATAAGGCGAACGCTTAGGATGCAAGAGCTAATCTAATCCTAGAAATGAACCCCTGGAAATGTCATCAGATATTGAACCGGGGATTCTAACTACTGCGCAACTAGAAAGCTCCACTTTCTTGAGCAAAAACAATCCTCAAACTTCAATTTCCAACAAGGGTGTTGCACAATCTACTAAGTCAACACTACTTCCAGGCACTTCCTAATGCATCCCCTAGCACCAGCGATCCAGCCCCGATGAAACCTACACCTCTCTTAAAGAAAACACAGAATCGCTAAAGGGCCTTTCTTAGTCCAAGAAGCAATCGAAATCACCTGATTTGCTCCCAGTGGCGCACACTAAGGGTAATTCCAAATCAAGAGAAAAAGACACCCTGCCCACCCAGCAAAGCGTGTCCAGCCCCACTTGCCTTCCCTACCACACAAACTCATTCGTACCCTCCGTCAGCCAGTGATTTCCCGGCAAGGGTTGGCAAAGGAGCTTCTCCAGCCCTGCCTGAGCCGTCCCCATTAAAGGCCATCTTTGCGGAACCCACAGCCAAGGAGGACGGATTTCTCACGAGCCAGAATTCCCACCTAGCGACACGTCGTCGCCAGGCAGGCGCGGGGCCACCCAGCTCGGAGCGGAAAGGCCCGTCCCTGGCCCGGCGGGCGCGCCGC